>APFE030078445.1:0-25797 GCA_000404065.3 Pinus taeda | reverse complement strand
GTTCGCCTTCTGCAATTATAAATAAAGCGTCTTTGAACACTGGACAAGTTAGTTGTTAGCTGCTGTTATATACTTTTGAACTCCCACTGTATTTTCTTATTTCATGCATAATACATGAGAAGACTATTATTCCATTTACGTGTGTGATTGATTTTTGAAACGACTGGAGTAGGCAGAGGGCCCCTGTTTACTAAAGGCCTGTACAGTATTTTAATTTCCCGCATTTCGTTTGCTTATTCCATGTATATAATGCTTCTAATTGTTGTGTTTTAATAGCTATACATACATTTCAATTTCTGCTTGTTTACATTTCTGTACTTTTTCATGATTGATCAGTGCGTTATGCAGGTTTCTTAGATGTGCCCGGGACAGTTTCATGCTTTTCTTTTGCACAACTAATGACATGTGTGATCATCTTGTCTATGTTGCTGATCTTCTTTGTTTTGCAGCCTTTATTTCCTCATTATCACTTAGTTAATTTGCATATTTGCTTTCTGTTTGTAGACATCAAGTTGTTTATCTATTGATGGTCTCTTCTTCATAACTTAATATCTTTATTAAGGACCAAAATATCACTTAGCGCAGCTTGATTTAGTGATTCAAGAATTCACAATTGCTTGACTTGTTTTTAATTGTTTATCACATGACATATTCAGTTAAAAGGCAAGAGGTTAAGAGGAAGTTAAAGTATTTGTGACTAGTCTTTCTTTTAGATAGATTTACTTTAGTCTCACATTGCTTAGTTGTTATTTGACATAGATTTCATTTGTATTCCCTTGCAGCAACAGAGGCACTAGGCCAATGTCATTAGTCTTTTCTTTGATGCCTTTACTTTCCTTTAAGCATTGATTTCATTGCAAGCTTTCTTGTAGAGTACTTTTAAGTTGTAAAAAGCACATCACAATCTCACACACTTCACTCACTTTATTTCATCACATCACATTAGGAGAGATATACTTGAAAACAACCCTAAAAAGTTAAAAACGACGAAAGCTCAAGAAATAGTTGCCTAAGTACATACAATACACCTCACTTCATCAGCTTACGAGCCCCGGGTTGACATTTAAAAGTTGCAATTTAGACATCACTAAATTGACCAAACACTGTTTCTTCATCAACTAGTTTGAAAATTGTGAATCTAACTATAGATGCAAGGGATATTTCATTACATGACAAAATCAACCTGCACAGGAAAACTGGAGAGCTTATCTCTAGTGATTTGATAAAATCCCTAGGAGCAAGCAAAATATAAGCCTTAATGGGGAGGTGGTAAATAAATTGAAGTTGGAGAAAGTAAAATCCATAACCTTGTTTACTCAAAATGAAGAATTGAAAAAGTTAATTGTTAAAATTGGTGTAAATACTAAAGATAGAACTATTATGTAAAATCTTTTACAGGGTGCAAACATAAATTCAAGTGATGAGAAAGAAATTAAAGTTTCCTGCAGTAGAACATGTTATGGCCCCCGAAGTAGCCCAAGTATAAAGAGAAAAGGATATTTTAACCAAATAATTACTAGAGAGAGATAATGAAGTGGCTACCTTGAAAGAATCAAATACCAGCTTTCAACAAAAGTTGGATACTCATGTTTGCACCATTTTAGTACAACCAGATTCAAAATATCCAACTAATAAATTAACTAAGGTTATGACTGAGTTGAAAATTTTAAAGGTTGAAATGAAGAAAAAGCAGAAGAACTTGGATGACACAGAGGATCTTCTTAAAATTAAAGAAAGGCATCTAACTATGGCTAAAGACAATGTCTCACAATACCATTAAAATTATCAGATAGCTTGTGATGAGATCAAAGAGTTGAAGGAGAAGGTAAAGAGGAACATGTCACTTATACAAGCTAGATAAATAATATAGAATGATATTGTCCAACAAGTAAAGGCTATCTGGGAGTATATGTTGATAGTAGCAGGAGAGAAAATCATTCTCAGGGACTTGGAAAGCATCATTACTGCCCATAAAGAAAAAACACAACAGTGTGCCCAACACGCAAAGAAGATGATTGATTTACTTAATTCCAAATCATCTCAGGAATTAAGGACTATTCAAGTTGAATATAGAAAAAATTTGGTGTTAGAAATAATTAAAATGGTGCAAAAAAAATTATATAGGAAAACAACAAAGGCCAAGCCTGGTGAGATCAAAGAATCTATCTTGAAATTTAATACAAACTTTGATAAAAGGATGAGGGTCGGATTACCCTCTTGTTGGGATCAACAAGGAATTTTTCTTCCATGGGAGACTTATGAGACTTTGTTGGTAGAAGAAAAGAGTAAGATTGGTTCCTCACATGAGAAAACAATAGTTCTTAAAGGGTCCAATATTGTCAATTACCTTGACATAAATTTTCAATTGTTATGGTTAATTAAAACCCTTTTTACAGAGAGGCCATCTTACAGTTGGATCACTAATTTTAGGATGGATCATACGAGGTTTATCAAATGTCCCAGTTTAGACTTGAAATTATGGAAAAGGTGTAGAGGATGGATATTTCCAACAACAACAACAACAAAAGCTAGACCTTCTACAAGGGAGCTTGCACAGGGATCACAAGTTATCTAGTAACATGACTACTTGTTTTATTTTATGAAATACGTGAGATATTGTATTTGTAATATTGAAACAATTTTGTTGTTAATTTTATAGAATTTTGAGCCTTCAAAAGGACCGAATAGGAATTCAAGTAGCTTTTAAGGTAGTTTTAGAATTTTGTGACAATTAACAATTCTTATAATTGTCACCATTGTAATGTAATTACAAAAGGAAATTTTGAAGAACCATTCAGGGTTCTTAATTTTTGACTCCTCAAGTGGAATTTTTTGTGTAATGTTTCTATATTTTTGGAGATTAAATAAATCTTTTCAACATGATTCCAAGAAGTGTTTGAAATTGATATGTGTCATTTTTCATTGTGAGCCATTTATTGTTCTTTCTTCTCTGGAAAAGAGTAATGAAGGTGTTGGTTGCTTTGAATAATACAGATTTACTGAACTTAAAATACATGTAATCATTAAATTAAATAACCTTAATAGGTGCTCTTCTTTTCTATAAGCTCATTTTTATGCCTTTCATATTTTCTACTAAGGTTTGAGACAAAAGATTCTGCAGTAAGTAGTCTTCTGTTATGTGCCTTTTTACCATCTCTTTCCATCACCCTGCTACAACTTTGAATAATTTTCATTACCAGTGAGGCCATATTGAAAATATTGAAAAGGTGTTTTTATCCCAGAAAGTTCCCTTCACATTACCTGTGAAACACACTTATGAACTATCATAATGGGACAACAAATAAAATTCACTATCTTTTTGCATGTCTTATTCACTAACTTCTACTCAGTTAGGCATTGTCTCTAGGGTAGAAACAATGATAATACCTTGCACAAGGAGCTTTCTTCAATCCATACAATTATTTCTTAAGTCTGTACACAATATTTTTATCATTGCCAAGAATGAACCCTTTAGGTTGTTCTATATAGACCTCTTCTTATAGATCCCCATTTAAGAATGCATATTGGACATCCCTTTGATATACTTTAAAGCGATGAAAACTTGAAAATGCAAGAAACATTCTTATGGTTTCAAGTCTAGCTACAGGTGCAAATGTTTCTTCAAAGTATATCCCTTCCTGTTGAGCATAGCCTTTACATACAAGTCTTTATTTATTGTGAATTACATCTCCATTTTCATTCTATTTGTTTTTGAAAACCCATGTTGTCCAAATAACATTTTTATGATTCTTTTCTATTTGATCAAGTTCTTCATTCATTGCCTTAAATTGACATTCATCTTTTCTTGCTTGATTCACATTTCGAGGTTCAAGTGTGGATAGTAAGGCTAGATAACTAGAAGTTCCAACAAGATTTCTTCTAATGAGAGTTTGTAGATTTCCGTGGTGAGAATTTTGATATTTTTTATCCAGATTGTCCACACTCTCCATTTTTAGTTCCAACAAGAGTTCCTCTAGTTTGTATACCTGCATCCTTTTCACCTATAATTTGAGATTCAGGATGATTTTTTGAAACATACCTTGAAGATGTCTTTTCTGACGTATATGTATCTTCATTTCTTTCTTCTGATGCTTCTCCATTTATTTCTTCTACAACCAAGTTTTGGCTTGTAGTAGGGAGAGGTTCGTCATCCCCTAGTTCTCCCTTTTTGGTAGTTGTGGATGCTTCATCAATTACTACATCTATGCATTCAACATTTTTTTTGAATCCTTTTAGCATAAAATTTATATCCCTCGCTCCTAGAAGAGTATCGAAGAAGGATTCCTTCATCAATTCTAGATTCAAACATTCTAAGCTTATCATCATTGTTCTTTATGTAACAACTTTTTCCAAAAATTGTAAAGTGTTTGACATTTGGAGGCTTACCAAACCATAGTTCATATGGAGTTTTATCACTTTTTACTCGAAGATGAGATTTGTTAAGAATATTCATGGTTGTATGTGTTGCTTCTGCCTAGAAGGTGTGTAGAGTTCCTAATTCATCAAGCATGGCATGTTCCATTTGTTGGATCATTCTATTCATTCTTTCTGCTCCTCCATTTTGTTGAGGAGTTTTAGCTATAGAAAATTGTTTGTTGATGCCACGTTGTTCACATAATTTAAAAAACACATATGATATACACTCTCCTCCTCTATCAAATCTAAGACATTTGATTTTCAAGTCTATCTCATTTTCTACTAGAGCCTTAAATACTTTAAATTTATCAAATGCTTCATCTTTATACTTTAGTAAGCCAATCAAACACATTCTTGTAAAATCATCAATGAATAATATGAAATATTGTTCACCACGAGGAGAATTCTTTCTCATAGGACCACATAAATAAGTATGAATAAGCGCAAGTGGCTTACTTGAAGTACCTTCTTTAGCATTAAACTGAAATCTGGTTTTCTTACCAAATTGGCATGATTTGCATATGTTATTTTCAGGTGGAGAGATGTTGGGCAAATCACAAACTGCTCCCATTTTTCTTGATTTGTACAATTCAAAAAATCTAAGGTGTCCCAATATTTTGTGCCAAAGCCAACTTTCTTCAAATTTGCTTATGTAACAATATTCTTGCCCCCCCTAAAAGACATAGAAATTGCCTAGAGCTCTTATTCCATTTATTATGATCTTACCTGTGTCCAAATTTCTTACCATGTAGTTCTGATCTGAAAACAACTTCATTCCAAAGAAAGTTTCAATGGCAAGATCTACAACCCATGTTTCCTTCATGGACATACATGGAGACATTTTTTTCCCTGTTTTCTCATGGAACCCGTGGAGCTCTGCTAAAAAATTTTAACTGGTCAAACAAACTGCCTTGTATATTCTATAGTTATAAGGTCAAGACTATTTTCTACCATAATTCCCCAAACATATGTTTACCCAAAATTCATTACTTGGTTGGTCTCTTCCATGTATCCTCAAAAGTGTTTTGTAATGAATTCACTTGGGGAAAATATCTTTCAAGTCTCTAGCTTATTAATCCTCCATGCTCTTGATTTTCCACCTTGAGAATGCTATACTTCATTTTTAGAGGAAACCCTGGTAGAAAGTTTTCAAAATTTGTTTGTAAGTGATTATTATTAGAGGAAATTTGAGCCTAAAAGTAGCATACTAAGGAAAAATAATAAAATAATAGATATAAATTTTGGAGGGAAAAGAAGAAAACTATTTTTTCTATAATTGTATTTTTGGCTTATCTCCTTATAGGTTTACTAAAATTTCAACTGTAGAGCCGCATCCAACAAGTACCCGTTATACATACTTTTGAGAAGACCCACATTGATAAAAATTGAAGATACATTAAAAAAGCATTTTGAACACACTGTTTAAACGTAACTTCAATTTTTATTAATGCGGGTCTTCTCAAATGTATTCATAATGGGTACTCGTTGGATGCATAGTTTAATTCTACATATAATGAGTGTCAAAACATGAAATGTGAGTAAGCCTATAAGGAGATAAGTCGAAAATACAATTAAGAAAATAGTTTTTCTTTTTTTCCCTCCAAAATATTTACATGTACCACTTTTTAAATTTAAAGGATTTCTATTGGTTTACATATTATGACATGGAAATTAAGTGAAAATTTCATGGGAAATTTTAGGCTAAAATTTCCTCTAATGGCCCAATTGTCATTTTATCTTATGCCATTAGGACAAAATTTATCTACTGAACCAACTCAGTTTCCCCTATAAACTTTTGATGAGCATGTTAAGCCAATTTTACAAGTAATTTCCAGGGTTCTATAGTGATTTGATTAAAAACCCCTAGCAGCAAGCAAAATATAAGCCTTATTGGGGAGGGTTGTAAATAAATTGCAGTTGGAGAAAGTAAAACCTAGACCTTGTTTACTCAAAATGAATATTGAAAAATTAATTGTTAAAATTGGTGTAAATCATGAAGATAGAACTATTGTGAAAAATCTTTTACAGGGTGCAGAGACAGAAATTCAAGTGTTGAGAAAGAAATTAAAGTTTCCTATAGTAGAACATGTTATGACCCTCGAGGTAGCCCAAGCAAAAAAAAGAAAATGATATTTTAACCAAATAATTACTAGAGAGAAATAAGGAAGTGGCTACCTTGAAATAATTGAATACTAGCTTGCAGTAAAATTTGGATACTCATGTATGCACCATTTTAGTACAACCAAATTCAAAAGATATAGCTGATAAATTAATTAGGGTTATGACTGAGTTGGAAATTTTAATGGATGAAATGAAGAAAAAGCAGAAGAAAATGGATGACACAGAGGAGATTCTTAAAATTAAAGAAAGGTTGCTGACTATGGCGAAAGATAATGTGTCAAAATACAAGAAAAATGATCAAATAGCTTGTGATGAGATCAAAGAGTTGAAGGAGAAGGTAAAGGCGAACATGTCACTTATACAAGCCATAGAAATAATATAGAATGATATTATCCAGCAAGTAAAGGCTATTTGGGAGTATATGTTGATAGTAGCAGGAGAGAAAATCATTCTCAAGGACCTGGAAAACATCATTGCTGCCTAGAAAGAAAAAGCCAAAACAATGTGCCCAACAAGCAATGAAGATGATTGATTTTCTTAATTCCAAATCATCTCAAGAATTAAGAACTATGTAAGTTGAATATAGAACAAAGTTGGTGTCAGAAATAAATAAAATGGCGCAGAAAAAATTATATAGGAAAACAACAAAGGCCAAGTGTGGTGAGATCAAAGAATTTGTTCTAAAATTTAATACAAATTTTGATAAAAGGATGAGTATAGAATAGTCTTTCGGATTAATCACATTGTAAGGATTGGGTTGAGGTTCCGAACCGACTAATGTGGTTCATTGCCAAGACCAGGTGAGAAACCAGACGATCTAAGAGAATAAATAGCAGGGATGCATCAATGTTCATGGAAAGCCGTCCAAAATTAACCATTGGTGAAAAATTATGAAGGGATAAAAGGTAAATTAAAATCACTGATATTTAGTTAAAAATAATTGTTATGTAATAATTAATTATTTAATATAGAAAATGTAAATGATTTATCATTTAGTCAATTAAAATAATATTATTAGGGTTGACCTATTTATTAAGTGTATCTATCGTTAAAATGATAATTATTTTATATAATAGTAATATTATTTAAAATAATAATGTTTAGGTTGAAAATAGTTGTTATGTGATGAATTTGTTAGTGGTGATATCAAATTAATAATTTATTTACTTACCAATTCAAATAATAATATTATGTGTGAATAAATTATGAATTTAGATAATAAAATAATTTATATGATATTATTAGGGATGAGTTATTCAATGTGAGTTAACATGATTAATTAATATATTTATCGATAACTAAGCATGAGGTCTAGATTTCCCTCTTGTTGGGATCAACAATGAAATTTTCTTCCATGGGAGACTTATGAGACTTTGTTGGTAGAAGAAAAGAGTAAGATTGATTCCTCACATGAGAAAGCAATAATTCTTAAAGAGTCAAATATTGTCAATTACCTTCACATAAATTTTTAGTTTTTATGGTTAATTAAAACACTTTTTATACAGAGGCCATCTTATAGTTGGATCACTAATTTGAGGATGGCTCTTATGAGGTTTATCAAAAGTCCAAGTTCAGACTTGACATTATGGAAAAGGTGTAGAGGATGGGTATTTCCAACAGTAGCAACAACAAAGTTGGACCTTCTACAAGGGAGCTTGCACTTGGATCACAAGCTATCCAATGAAACATGACTACCTATTTTATTTTATGAAATATTTGAGATATTGTATTTGTAATATTGAGACAATTTTGTTGTTAATTTTATAAAAGTTTTAGCCTTCAGAAGGACCGTATAGGACTTCAAGTAGTTTTTAAGGTAGTTTTAGAATTTTTTGACAATTAACAGCTCTTATAATTGTCACCATTGTAATGTAATTACAAAAAGAAAATTTTGGAGAACCATCTAGGGTTTTGAATTTTTGACTTCAAAAGTGGAATTTTTTTTGTGTAATGTTTCTATATTTTTGGAGATTAAATAAATCATTTCAAGGTGATTCCAAGTAGTGTTTGAAATTGATATGTGTCATTTTTAATTGTAAGTCATTTATTGTTCTTTCTTCTCTCGAAAAGAGTAATGAAGTTGTTGGTTGTTTTGAATAATACAGATTTACTAAAATTACAATATATGTAATCATTAAATTAAATAACCTCAATAGACTCTCTTCTTATCTATAAGCTCATTTTTATGTCTTTCATATTTTTTACTAAGGTCTGAGCCAAAAGATTCTATAGTAAGTAGTCTTCTATTTTGGGCCTTTTTATCATTTCTTTCGATCACCTTGCTACAACTTTGAATCATTTTCATTACCAGTGAGGCCATATTGAAAAGGTTTTTTTATCCTAGAAAGTTCCTTTCACATTACCTGTGAAACACACTTATGAACTGTCATAATGGGAAAAAAAATAAAATTCACTATCTTTTTATATAAATGTCTTAGGCACTAACTTCTACTCAGCTAGGGGTTGTTCTAGGGTAAAAACAATGATAATACCTTGCACAAGGAGCTTGTTGCAATCCATACAATTATTTCTTAAGTTTGCACACAATATTTTTATCATTGCCAAGAATGAACCCTTTAGGTTGTTCTATATAGACCTCTTCTTATAGATCCCAGTTTAAGAATGCGTATTTGACATCCATTTTATATACTTTAAAGCTATGAAAACTTGAAAATGCAAGAAACATTCTTATGGCTTCAAGTCTAGCTATAGGTGAAAATGTTTCTTCAAAGTCTATCCCTTCCTAATGAGCATATCCTTTACATACAAGTATTTATTTATTGTGAATTACATCTCCATTTTCATTCTATTTGTATTTGAAAACCCATGTTGTCCCAGTAACATTTTTATGATTCTTTTTTATCTGATCAAGTTCTTCATTTATTGCCTTAAACCAACATTCATCTTTGCTTGCTTGATTCACATTTTGAGGTTCAAGTGTCGATAGTAAGGCTAGATAACTAGAAGTTCCAACAAGAGTTCCTCTAATGAGAGTTTGTAGATTTCCGTGGTGAGAATTTTGAGATTTTTTATTCGGATTGTCCACAGTCTCCATTTTTCAGTTCCAACAAGAGTTGCTCTAGTTTTTATTCCTGCGTCCTTTTCACCTATAATTTGAGATTCAGGATGATTTTTTGATGTACTTTCTAATGTATATGTATCTTCATTTCTTTCTTATAATGCTTCTCCATTTCTTTCATCTACAACCTTTTGGCTTGTAGTAGGGAGAGGTTTTTCATATGCTAGTTCTTCCTTTTTGGTTGTTGTGGATGCTTCATCAATTGCTACGTCTACGCATTCAACAATTTTTTTGAAGCCTTTTAGTATAACATTTATATCCCTTGCTTCTAGAAGAGTATCCAAGAAGGATTCCTTCATCAACTTTAGATTCAAGTTTTTCAAGCTTATCATCATTGTTCTTTATGTAACATTTTTTCCAAAAATTCTAAAGTGTTTGATAGTTGGAGGCTTACCAAACCATAGTTCATATGGAGTTTTATCACTGTTTACTTGAACATGAGATTTGTTAATAATATTCACAGTAGTATGTGTTGCTTCCCCCTAGAAGGTATGCAGAGTTCCTGATTTATTAAGCATGGCACGTTCCATTTGTTGGATTGTTCTATTCATTCTTTCTGCTACTCCATTTTGTTGAGGAGATTTAGCTATAAAAAATTGTCTATTTATGCCATGTTGTTCATAGAATTTAAAAAATGCATCTGATATAAACTCTCCTCCTCTATCAGATCTAAGACATTTGATTTTCAAGTCTATCTCATTTTATACCAGAGCCTTAAATACTTTAAATTTATCAAATGCTTCATCTTTATACTTTAGTACGCCAATCGAACACATTCTTGTAAAATGATCAATGAATAATATGAAATATGGTTCACCATGAGGAGAATTCTTTCTCATAGGACCACATAAATAATTATGAATAAGTTCAAGTGGCTTACTTCAAGTACCTTCTTCAACATTAAACTGAACTCTGGTTTGCTTACCAAATTGGAAAGATTTGTAGATGTTCTTTTCAGGTGGAGAGATATTGGGCAAGTCACAATCTACTCCCATTTTTCTTGATTTGTAAAATTCATAAAAGCTAAGGTGTCCCAATATTTTGTGCCAAAGCTAACTTTCTTAAAATTGTCTTAAGTAACAATATTCTTGGACACCTTCCAAGACATAGACAATGCCTAAAGTTCTTATTCCCTTTACTATGATCTTACCTGTGTCCAGATTTCTTACCACATATTTCTTTGATTTGAAAACAACTTCATGCCCTTCGCCACACATTTGACTAACACTCAACAAGCTATGTCACAATCCATCAACAAATAAAACATTTCCAACCTTGACCTTTTTCTTTAACAACACGGTTCCTTTCCCTTTGATAGTAGCAAGTGAGTTATTTCCAAAGGTTACATTATTTTCTTTCTTTATTTCATTAAAATACATAAAATTATCTTTTTAACATTTCATATACTTTGAAAATCCACTATCAATGTGCCACATATTTTCTTGATCTCCTACATGAAAATCTAGACCATAATTTTCAGATTCTATGGTCTTCTTTTTCCATACCTTGGATGTTATTGTTTTCTATTCATGCTGATAGGATGGTCCCATTCTGCTTCTGCATTCAATTTCTTTATGAAAAGAGTTATTGCAAAAAAAACATTCAATTTCATCTTGAAGAGGTGAGAAAAAGTTATAAGAATATTTATTTTCCCCAATCTCATTCTTTTGTTTTCTGGCTTCTCTAGTCATGTTAGTTTTATAAGTGACACATTGAACAACTTTATGACCAAAATTATGGCAAGTGAAGCATTAACCATTGAAGTAGGAGTACCTGGGAGTATATTATCTTCTTGAGTAGCTTCCCTTTTGATTATAATAAGGTTGTTTTACTTGAGAGATATTTGATCCTTCGTTCCTCTGCTGAGAGATGGAATTCTGATGACTTCTTCCTTTTACTTCATTGAGATAGCTCCATGTACATGTTTAAGAAGATTTTATAGTTTTTGATGATTCACCATTGTATTAGGGACCTATCTTAATTAGAGAAGAGTGTTTTACTTTGATGATTTCTTCTAAAGTCTTAGATCCTTTAGAAAATTTAAGATTTAGAGCCTTTTTTTCTCAAGTTCCTTTCGTAGACCCACTATTTCAAGTTCTAAACTTTTACTGTGCCTTTCCTTTTTTGGAATTTGTTTCTTCAAAGATTCTTCAACGAATTTAGCTTCTCCCAGATGGATTTTCAGCTAAGTTATTTCTTCAATGAGAGTATCGTTTTCTTCTAGAGCATCCACAAAAACATCATTAGATTCATCTACACACTTTTCTTCAAATGCCATAAGAAATTGATATTTCCTATGATCAAGTTAAATTAACTTATTTATTTTAATTTATTTAATTAATAAAGAAGAATAATTTTGAAATCAATTCCTATGATAATATGCTAAATAAATTTAAATTATTTAAAATATTATTTCTAACCCGTAAGTCACTCTAATATTTATATATTTTTATATATTTAGTTAACAACTTTTAGAACTAACTTTTAATTTATAATTTTTTTTAATATATATTTATAATTAAAAGTTTATAAGATAGTTAAAACTTCTATATTCATATGTCCCTTTAACTTTTAATTTAATAAGAATATAACTAACTATCAATTTAATAATCAAATTGAATTAACTTATTAAATAATGGTTATGCCCCTAGGCCAATCCAACTAATCATTTCCCGGTCAAATTTAGCCATTAGTCAATATAACTGTTACCTGGTCAAGAATTTTAGCCGTTGGATGTTCTGCTTTGACTATTTAACATGCAAAGCTATATCTGATTCTTCAACTTGTCCTGACGATGAACCACACTGGTTGGTTCAAAATGTGTCGACAAATGAAATATCATGTGATTTACCCCGAAAAATCTCTCATAAAGATTCAACATCCTCATTATTGGAAGAATATTCATTATCTTTGCATGTATAAAAAATATTCTTGTTATCAAACCTTCCTCTAAGATTCCATTTTGAGGAAATCTTCCATTTCTCATGATTTTCTTTTCAAGGACATTTAGCAATGACCAACTCTTCCATAAGCAAAACCTTTGAAAGGAAGATTACCTCTAAACTTTCCAATTCCTGCTTGGAGTTTTTAAACGAAATTCGCTTCTTCCTCATTTGATATGTAACCTATTTCCTTAAGCTCCTCCTTCTTTTTCCCTTTATAAGTAGCTTTGAATGTTGCTTCTATGATATCTGATGGATCCCCTTTTCTCATTTCATAAGATGTTAAGATCCCATGGAGTTGTTTAATAGTGAGGTTCTTCAAATCTTGCATTTATTCAATGGTAGAGAATTTTGAGGTTAGAGATCTTAGAATTTTCTCAATGACCCTCAAATATTTTACTTCATCACCAAGATTTCGCATTGAGTTAACGATCTCATCTACACTAAGGAAAAAAATTGTAATACTTTCATCATTATGCATTCTAAGAGTCTCATATTGTCTAAATGGTTGAATTTTAATGCTCTTTACCTTAGTGTCACCTTCATAGCTTTGGATCATGTTGTCCCATATAACTTTTGTGGTATTTAGTAGACATTTACAAATTATGATTCTTCCAAGTTTCCTAAGAGAGCGTTAACTGCCTTTGCATTAGTCTCATATTGTTTCTTTCCTACACCGTCTGTGGAGACGGAGGATGGATACTGATACCCTCCTTCAACAATTTCCCAAACATCAAATCCAAGTGACTAAAAATATGCTCTCATTCTGACTTTCCAGAAAGCCAAATTAGTTCCATTAGACAAGGGTGGTAAGATAGATGATACTCACTCTTGATTGCTCATCTTGATGGATCTCCCAAGGACCTACTCTAATACCAGTTATTAGGAAAAATAATAAGGGGGGGTGGGGGGTGTTGAATCAATGTTTCACAAACTTCAGTTTTTTCAATTTATTATTCTGATTTATTAAGGAAACAAACATATGTATGCAACTATTATTAATGCAACCCGCGTATACCTAGATAACTAATTTTAACATTAATTCATCATAAGTGCATCATTAGTTCATTATTCATCAATTAAATACTAATCATGAGTAGTAACAAGTAGATAGATCATCAACACACTAGAGCCATATCAATGCACATGAACACCAGGATTTTATATGGAAACCCAATGTGGGAGAAAACCACCATTGTCATCATCTTCGTCTTCTTCTTTTATTAAAATGAAAACTCCTTGCAATCTTATACTGGCGCAGACTCTAACCAGTACGCAAACACCTACCTTTATAGGGCTACAAACTTCTCTCATTTTCCATCACCTACTAGAAGGGAGCTACAACCTCCTTTTTGAAGATTTCTACACTCATCTCCTTATTGACCACTTTTTAGAATGTTTCAAACTTGATCCACCTGTCAAATAATCATCAAACCAACCTATAGGCCACTTGGATCCATATCAAATATAAACCCAAACAAAATGAAGCATTGAATCCGAAACATCGTCACACTATAAATCCACTGTAATTCTGAAGTATCAAGACATTAAATGAAGAACCCAACTAGAAACAATAAATATCACATTGTGTACGTGACTTCAATGAATAAAACATGCGTATATATGTGCTTTCTCTATATAAAACATGCTTACATTTCTCATAATTCTAAACACTGAAATCATTAATCACTGAGTCATTCACATACCATTTCACTAGCTGCAAATCATAAAATCAATAACAGATTTTTGAACCAATTACAGATCATATAATTATTTCCTATTAACCTTGAATAGTTCAACCAAGTCACTTCAATTATAAATAATCATCAACAAACAACAATGAGTAAGCCAATCATCAATCATCATATCTGTAAACATCTATTAGTAGATCAAACACTGGTTTATGTACGTGACCTTTATAAGGGACATCTGCGAATGTACGTGCTTGCCATGTATAACGCTCGTGTACGGATCTACACATTTTTAGAAATTATTTCGTAAAATATATACGCGACCCTTAAAAGGTGGATTCACGTATGTAAGAGACTATGTCCAAACATACCTGCATATATATCTGAAAAAATTTCACTGCAAACATAGTTTCAATTTCTGTAACCTTGACTGTTAATGCTACATACTTCTAAATAATTTCTTTCGGTTATAGCATCACAGTTTCATCAGTATTAAACATTTGAAGAAAGTAAATCAACTAAGCACATATGTCAATATATTTCAGATCTTTGAAATTTGAGTCTTCTCCTTGCTCTTTGGTGCACACTTCTTTCAGATCAAATCATTCAGAGAAAACACAAAACTTGCACACATAATACTTTGATCCCCATATCCTTATATATCTTTAGCCTTAGCCAATACCTTAGGCCAATCCCTTAGTAATTTCATTGGTATTCTTTGATGGGATCAAATAACCATTGTCGCACTCATTACTATTAGAAAATACCATGGTAAAGACTCCTAGTATTCAAGTGACCATGGTGCAGATTCTATATGCAACTTTAATTCATAGTACCCACATATGTACATGACCTTTTTGCATAGGAATTTTGTATACTTTCCCAAAATTGATATTCAACATTCATCTAATCTGTCATTTCTCTATTTATCACTTCTATAACATCTGTTCCAGCTTGCATAATCACCATGTTATCATAATGTTGACATCTTTATCAAGTAGGTTTCCATCAAGGGCAAGTTGAAAACGCATTAGCCATATTGCCAACAATATACTGAATCATCAAGAAGACTTAGATAAGCTTGAACAAGGATAAGTAGACATAAAAAAAACACATTACATACATTCCCAAAGTACAAAGAATTAGGTATGTGTGATTGCGACCCAAAAGTGTCATTTTATGACCACAAAGGTGTTATGACCATGATATGCACTAGATATGTTCTAATCAATGCAACATCACATAAGGATTCAGATCAGGAACACTTGTAACACATAATATGACTTGAAATGACACTTGACAACAAAAGAAACACTAGATATGATGGTGAAGTAGGCTTCAATATTTGAATGTAGTGAAAGTTTTGGAGGGTGTTGTAGCACTAACAACACCACCTCAACACATGAACCTTGCTAGGCCTTTTGGATTGGTTACCACATCTAGGAAAGAGCATTGATCCCTCAAAACAATTTTCTTTATGTGTCACCAATCGCAAATGGATCCTCTGACTTGCAAAATGATATGCTTGTTTTTTTTACCTTGAGATATAATAACGATACATGATCCAAACTCTTAAACTAGTCTATGGGTTCACAACATTCCCATTCAATATACCACATGCCACACAAAATTAAGAGAATTTTATCATCCATATTTCAATTCTAGATTGTGTTTGCACATATTTGAATCTAGAGCTAATGGATTATTGTCCTATAAATCTTGCCTCAATATCTACTACTAGAATACAAATAAATAATTGAATCAAATTTATGTAAGATATTCATGCGCACAATCGTTTCATAGAGAGACGAGATAAAGGGAGGATTAAAATTGGTTTTTCTTGCATGTCGGTGTAGACTTGATTAAATATCCATAGATCCCCCTCTCCATCTAAATATTTTTCTCCATCACTTAGCAATTTCCACATATACATAATCATAAACAACAAAAAGAATCTCTGCCTCTAATAAAATACAAGTTAGTGTACACAATACGACCTGGTCATAACATATAAATAAACATTATGATCTCATATACAACATTATGTAATAGAGGGAAACAACTCATAAATATATATAAGTGAAAGATACAAGTAAAATATACCTTAGAAGAAGGGTGCTCTCTTGTAATTCCTCGATTTGCAACCATCCTTAACTTAAAGACATGGGTTGGGATCATATATGCAATAGGGAAAACTCTCTTCATAACAATTATCCAACATAACAATGTAGTATAATAACTCCCCCCCTCTTCGGCCCTTGAGAGTGCCTAATTATATATGCTCTTCCTATATCTAAGAGGATGTATCTAAACACTTAGGGCCAAGAGAAGTTAGGTTTGATGGCATGTGAATTGAGTGGATACAAGTCATGAAGATACATGATGGAATATGAACAAAGTAATTATAAACCATTGACACATTTCATGATCAAGTATGAAATTTTCCGTGAACTCATTATGAACTTTCTTTTTCTCAATGATGAACTTTTCTTAATTATGAAATAATTGTTATTTCATAATTATGAAATTGTGATAAAATAATTATGACAAATTACTCAATTATGTAATTTTAGCTCTATACCATCTAATAACTTTATTGTAAGGCCTATGGTGGTAAATACAAGTGAAATATATGTTCCTTAATGCATGAGGTTAAAAGAGAAAGTAATGATTGAAATACATTACAATTCAATTCCTCGGGCAAAAGGGTGCAAGGAAGGAGTTGAGATCCAAGGAAGCTCATTGGAGAAACCCTAGCAACCAAGTCACAATCAAAGATAGATCATCCCAAAGGTAGGCAAGCCCATGCTTGATATAAAGAAGAACTAAACATGACATGAAAACTATACACTACAACTACATTACATGAAATTCTTGCACATGGCCATGAAGGGTTACACAATGGACAACATGCAATAAATAAAGAGATCGTAGCCACTACAAAATACAACGTGGATCCATGTCATTGTATACATCAATAGGACTATGGACACATAGAAGAGAGGTGTCCAAGAGAAGTCTTTAAAGTACATGATATGGCATATACTTTATCACAGGTTGAGAGGGATGCCATATAAGAGTGAGATGTCCCCAAATCCAAGTTCTACTTCTCATCATCGATGATACAAATCTACATTATGTAAATGGATGAGTTGATGTCAAGCATGATAGAAACCATATGTTTATTGATATGAGGGTGTTACTGCAACATGAAGCTAATACAACAACACACACCTACAAAACTTGTCTAAAGTATCTGCTCATATTTTTCCACAAATTAGAATGAAGAGGTAAATTTTTCTCTAAATACATAAGAATAAACATTGAAATAACATAACCTAAAAATAACTATACTTATTAAAAAATAGATTCATGTGGACAAAAACAGTGATAAAAAATGACATGGAAATGGAAAAATGTATGCACAAAGGTATTGGATGCTTGTTAAAAAAGTACCAATTTAAGCACCTATGAAATATCCTTTAGGGAAATATTTATCCCCTACATGTGGCTCTCGCCCTCAACGCCTTCCTAAACATTTGAACTAGTGACTGTTATTATAAGATGTTAATTCAATGTTAAAAAACAATTAACATCACTAGAGTTATCAAATATTAATTCAATGCCATAATGTGTAGGAAGCAACCATTCCACCACCAATTGTATAATAAAAGTGAAGCGAATTTGTTTTAAGAAAACCAAACCGAAACTCGTAACAAGCTTGACATAGGAAACCACGAATTTTGTTAGTTTTAAATAAACTACAAATATCATATTAGATAAAGTTAGAGTAATACATACCTTAAAGTGAATGTAATAAATAGAAAATATAAATTATTAAAAGTATAATTAAAAAATTACTAAAACCTAATGTAGTGAGCCATCATTAATATATTGCTTTTCTTATCTTATTTATTTATTAATAAATATAAATAATATAATATTCAATAAATAAAATGAAGATGAAAAATTAATTGACTCATTATATAGTATGCTCTTCCCTATAATAAATTAATACTCTACCAAATTTATTCCCATAAATTTTAAAAATCAAAATTTTGTCGCCATACATTTTTGTTTAAAAGTGTGTATAGTAAACTCATAAAACAACCTAACATACAATTTCCTTGATCATTTAGAGTTATAAATTTATTTGAAACTTATTAATTATTGATGATACATGGTGAGAAATGAGTAGGAGACCTTTCACATTTTATTAAAAAATTAAATATATTATTTACTTCTTAAAAAATTTGAATTTTTTTAATCTTAATATATTCTTCGCATATATTTTTTGTGAAAGAGTTTCGAGGCTCAGTGATAGAGTTAAAAACGTACTCTATCTATTCTTCACATATATTCTTCGGTGAAAAAGTTTTGAGGCTCGGTGAAAGAGTTAAACACTTACTCTAAATATACTTTGGTGAAAGAGTTTTAAGGCTTGGTGAAAGAGTTAAACACGTACTTTATATATTCTTTGCATATATACTTCGATGAAAGAGTTCTGAGGCTTGGTGAAAGAGTTAAAAACGTACTCTATATATTCTTTGCATATATTCTTCGGTCTACGGGCTGCGGTGGGCACGGACGATCTGTAGTCAGGTTTGCTGATATTAGGTGCACACATTCCTTATCTCTTTCTTTTTCTAATACATATTTGCTCATATAATTTCAAGTATGAATATTTCACCATAGTTACCAAAGATTACCAAGGGCAGACCTAGCACAGTTACTCTACAAGGCCTTTATGAGTATATAGAGTCTTTAGAGAAACGTAGAGAAGAAAGAGAAGCTAAGCTACAAAAAGAGTTAGAAGTCATGCTAGAAAATAAATTTGCATCTCTTGAAGACACGATCCAAAAATAGATAGAAAATAAAATAGAAATACTGGAGAATAAAATGGAGGAAATGGAGACTAGATTGCAGGTTATAGAAAAACAAAACCAAGATACTAACCAACCATCCCAACAAGGAGATGTTGATACTTTAGGGAGTCTTAAAATGAAAGACATGATTAAAGAACTAGAAGAAAAAGTTAATAGCCGCCTCACTCTAAATAATGTGGTAGATAAGTTAGATATCAAACTAATTAAAAATGAAATGAAAAAATTAATAGAGTTAGACCACGAACGTAACAAAAGGGCCTTGAACCTTATAATCTTTGGTTTAAAAGAGGAAGTAAATGAGGATACTTTGGCCGTAGACCAGACAAAATTACATAATAGATTACAAATTGAAATAGTGTGTCTCAAAGAAGCAACAAGGTTTGGGAAATTAACCGAGAATAAAGGAAGACTAATCTGCATAAAGATGAACTCCATTGATCATAAGTATGACATACTTAGTAAAACCTCAAGTCTAAAAGCAACAGGAATATTCATAAATGAAGATCTCATTCCAAAAGACCAAGCAGCATTAAGAAAGGAGGTTCGAAAGGTAAAAGAAGCTAGAAAGGAAGGAAAATGGGCAATAATAAAAAATAGAAAATCCTTTATTCGAGATAGAAACCAAAAAGATAGTAATCAATAGCAATTAAACATGCTCCAGATCCTTTCTTGGAACTGTCAGGGCTTCCCATGGAACAAAGACCCCAAGCTAAGTTGGATTTCAAATGATGTTGATATTATTTTGCTTGTTGAAACTTGGGAGCACGAAGAATCTAAGGTACCTAACATAGATGTCTTTACGCTATGCTCTACCTGGAACAAGCGATCCTTCCGTAGAGGCATTGGGGGGATAGCTTGTGACATTAAGAATAGCATCTCCCCCCATGCTAGGATTTATAGAAACGACCCTCACAACCTATATTGTTTGATAGAGATCAGTGACACTAATAATAAAAATTCCTACCTAGCAATATTTTATTTTCCCCCATCAATTCTAACTATAAGAAGAAGAATCTAGATAAAACAAACCCTTACAATGGTTTAGAGAATGATATTTCTAGCCTAAGGAATGACGGTAATATCCTTTTAATAGGTGGCTTTAATGCTCGAACTTCAAACAACCAAGCTATTATTCTAAGCAATCATTCCAACCCTAATCCTCTTTGGTTAGACGAAGACCCTACTCTGGCTAGTAGGTACAAAAGGAGCTCTAAGGACCTCGGGGAAAATTTGTTTGGGTTGGAGTTAGTCAAGCTCTGTAGTGCTCAGGATCTCATAATTTGCAACGGTCTAAAGAAGTGGTCCAATTCCAGCAAGATGACCTGCATCCATGGACTTGGTAGTAGTGTAGTAGACTACGTTATTTTTGATCTCCCGTTATACAACGAAATAATAAATTTTGACATCTTAGACGACCACAAACCTGACTCTAATCATAGGCCTTTACTTATAGCTCTCAATTTTGTCATGCATAGAGTTCCCACAGAAAATAATACTTACAACCAAAAGAACTTAATATTTGATAGAAATAAAAATGATCTCTTTCTAAATGAATTAAAAACTAATTTGCTTCCATTATCTAGTATAGAAAACATACAAGACCTCTATCATAATTTTACTACAACCCTCTCATATTCTATTAACATGTTCTCAACTGAAGTTTCAAATAATAAAAGAAATAGCAAAACCAATCCATGGTATGACAAAGATTGTAAAAGTGCGAGGAGAGCAACTAAGGAAGCTGTTGATGAATCTCTTAAAATGGGCAAGATAAAAATATACAAAGCCCTAACTAAAAGGAAAAAGAGGCAGTACATTCGCCAAACACAGGAGAATCTCTTACATCTCTCTAAGGTTGCTCCTAAGAAATTTTGGAGACAGATTTCGACTAGGAAAACTAAAGATAATAATAAAATTGCTCTTCACGATTGGAATTCCTATCTTAAAAAGCTTTGTGAATCTCCAAATGT
The DNA here is from genome assembly GCA_000404065.3 of Pinus taeda. Lineage (NCBI taxonomy): Eukaryota > Viridiplantae > Streptophyta > Pinopsida > Pinales > Pinaceae > Pinus > Pinus taeda. The sequence goes on along the minus strand of APFE030078445.1, from coordinate 4,692 downwards.
CATGGATAATTAGGAAACCCTGCTCACAACGAAAGAATTTTTCTCTTTAGAAGACATTAACTTTCGGGTTAATCGCCTCGCTAATGGGAAAGCTAAGGACATTGAAGGTTACTAGGTGGAAATCTTAGACATTGGAGCTCTTGTCCTCATCCCCTACATCCACAATATTTTCAATCAAGCAGTCAAGCAAGGGTTCCCTAAACCTTGCACTGAGAGCCTCATTATCCCTATTTTTAAAAGTGGGGATACAAATAACCCCTCTAATTATCAGACAGTTATGATCAACCCTATCTTAGCCAAGTTATATGGTAGTATTTTGGAAAATAAGTTAAGCATATGGTTTGAAAGTGAAGGTAAGCGGGCTAAAGGCCAAACAGGTTTCAGAATGCATCACTCAACAACACACCACGTCATTACGCTTAGTATCATTGCGGAGGAATGTCGTAATGATAAATCCAATTTATTTTTTTGCTTTGTGGACTTTAGAAAGGCTTTCGATATGGTTCCTAGATACAAGCTTTGGAATAGATTAGAAGAGCTAAAGGTTCCTCTCGAGTTGAGAGCTGCCATTATAAGGTTATACGAGAATGTAATTGCCAAACTAAAGAGCAACGAGGGGTGGTCAAAAGATGTTAAGTGTAACATTGAAGTTAAACAAGGTTACGCCCTCTCCCCTACCCTATTTGGAATTTACATCGATAAGCTTGAAGGCTATTTAGAGGAAGCAGGATGTGAAGGCATGATCTTAGCTGGGATAGTCATCATCCTTCTTCTCTATGCTGACGATATTGTTCTTTTCGCAAGGTGCTCATTTGATCTTGATAAGCCACTCAAGCTTCTTAAGGATTTCTGCTCTACTATGGGTATGATTGTTAACACTGACAAAACAAAAGTTATGATTATCAAATCCAAGAAGGACACTTACACTAATTTTATGTATGACAATAATAACTTGGAGGAAGTGTATTCTGACAAGTACCTAGCGAATGATATTCATCACAGCTCATTGGAACCATTAGCATTGCAGAAAAGGAGTTAATCTGGGGCGTGGAAATCTTATTTTGGTCTTGAACAAAATGTAAAACAACAAACCTTCATCAATGCGGATAAAAGTTTCCTCCTTTTGAAACTATTATAGTCCTGTCTTTCATCTTATATGGCTGTAAGGTTTGGGGTTGCAGCATCTCCAGAGAATCATGGAGAAAGATTGAGCAAATCGAGAAGCGTTTTATAACTTATAACCTAAAAATTAAAAGTAATACATCCTATCCTATTCTCCTTATAGAAGTAGGTCTTTCCCCTATTGAGAGCCTAGCTATGATTAGGTTTTTGTTATATAAGCACAAACTCAATAACATAGACGAACATAGACTTCCTAAGCTAGCTCTAAATTCCAGCCAAAACCACCTAAGGCTCAATCGGGGGGACGCATAAAGACACAAGGGCCTGGTTAAAGCATTGGGAGATCAACGAGAATGATGCATTGCAAAACATAAATAACATTAAAGATATTGTTATTTGTAAGTTCAAAGAAAAAATGTGGTGTCAGAAAGATTTAGCGGTTAAAAGAACATTAAGTTATTATAAGAAGGTCATCAACCCCACCCTAGAAGATCAAAAGTATCTCTCTATTTTAACTAGCTCAAAGAAGAAAATTAATATAGCAAATATTAGAATGAATTCTCATGAGCTCCATGGTGAAACAGGTCATTGGTCAGTTCCTAAAACGCCATGGATGGAAAGGATCTGCCATATATGTGAGAATATGAACATCGAGGATGAAAACCACATCCTCTTAGAGTGCTCTGTGTACAACCACATTAGATCTCAGTTTCACAATCTTTGTTACAATATTGACCTTCCGAGCCTTTTACAATGTCAAAATTATAGTGAGCTCGGGAGGCTTCTCTCCAAGATTTTTGAGCATAGGAATAAAATCTTCAATCAAAATAAATAATTTGTTTCTTTAGGTCCGATAGACCAATGTTGGTTCATCGAATATAACACCCCATCATTCGATCATCTATCATTCATTATAATAAATAAATTTATATTCAAAAAAAGCTGAAGTAACTAAATATTTTTTTTTTTTAGATTAATTTTAAATTAAGAAATTTACTTGAAACTATTAGATAACTTCAATTCTATTCAAAATTTAACATAATATTATATTAAAACTAATTAAAGATTTAATTTTAGATTTTTTAAATTAATATTTTATATATTAAATATTTATAAATTTAAATAATTAAATAATTAAATTAAAATATTAATAAATGATTAAAAAGTACTTTAGTTTTCTATTTTAATTATTGCCTTCTAAAACTTGAGTTATTATATGTGATTTGGAGCCTATTTATATAGGAAAGATTGTTAAATTTAAGTTTTTTAACAAAATCATATTATTATTATTTAATTTTAAAGTCACAACCAAGTCATAGTAAATTGGTGTATAAGATTTTTTTATTTGTGGAATACGGGACCCATTTCTGAGCAGCTATTTGACTATTAAGACATACATACTTTGTCACTCTCGTTTTAAACTTGTAATTTTTTAAGAGAAAAACATACTCTTAACCATTAGACCCACTTAACTATTAAAATTATTACCTAATAATCTAACTAACCCTAAAATCATCTAATTCATCAAAATTAACATAAATTTAACTTTGAAATTCCAACCTTGCTGCCTAGTACCCATGACCATCGCTTTTCCATTAAAAGTTTGGGCTCAGTCCTGGGAGACCTAGACTAACCAGAACTGAACCTGCTGAAGTGCGTCACACACAGGCTTAGCAGTTAGTGCAGCTACCGACAAAACACAAGTTGATGGAGGGTGCTATCCCATTCGTATCTGTATTTATAATTAAATATGTTCTCCTTTTTTCCACTACGCCCATTGCTTTCTCTTTTCCAGTAAGTTAGGAAGCTTATATGAAATTATCCATTTCTTCCATTGTGGGGAGAAGAGGACAACCAACCAATATTTACAAGTCTGTATAGCCATCATTCATTGTGGGGGAGAAATTTACAAATCTATATAGCCATCACCCATTGGGGGGGAGAAGAGGGAAACCAATATCTATATAAGCAATATATATCCACCATAATCAATATTTACAAGTCTATATAGCCATAGATACACAAAGCAATATATGTTCAAAGTTAAATTGAAGTACATTATCTAGATATGGACATCTACTAACGGAAAAATATACCTTGCCAGAGAAGCTACATATGACTCCCAACCAAGAGGGGATACATGATATAATAGGCACATTACATTATCCATCACAGGCATAGTGGAGCAACCAAGACAAGCCGTTACATGACCTTGACAAAAGAAATATAAGACATAATATCAGCAGCAATTATCAATCATATATCAATATCCATGTTCTCCTTCTGCACTTGCTCCTCCTGACATCAAAACAACTGAAGAATTGAACCAAGATCTTCTACGATAATGCCAACAATGCATTATTAGAAGAATATATGCTCCCCTTGAACCTGTGCCAGATGGTCTCTAACAGACCCATATCGGACTCTTCTCATCCTTGCTTTTCTTCAAGTCGACTATACCCACATAAACCAGCGTATGTACGTGTATACCCCATATGAAACTCGTGTACACAATCTCTGAAACAGACAAGATTCAACAACAAGATGATGCATCAACTACCCCCAGCTTTTGTCTAAGGTATTCAAAGGTCTCCCTGGGCAGTGGTTTGGTGAGGATATCAACAACTTGTTCCTTAGAGGGAACATACTCTAATTTGACATTTTGTTCAAGCACTTGTTCTCAGAGAAAATGATACTTGATTGGTATGTGCTTAGTCTTTGAATGCATGATAGGATTCTTTGAAATATTGATTGCACTTGTATTATCACAAAAAATGGAGATAGGTGGAGTACAAGTGATTTGAAGATCTTGTAATATTTGCATCATCCAAAGGAGTTGTGTGTAGCAAGATGCAGTAGCTACATATTCTGCTTCAGTTGTAGATAATGCAATAGAGCTTTGTTTCTTGCTGAGCCAAGATACTAATCTAGGACCCATGAAGAATGCACCACCACTAGTGCTTTTCCTGTCATCCATGCTTCCTGCCCAATCCACATCTGTGTATGCATGAAGTGTGAGATCTGTACCTCTAGGATACCATAAGCCATAGTTTTGAGTTCCTTGAAGATACTTGAAAATTCTCTTAACTGCCTGAAGATGAGTTTCTTTTGGATTTTCCTGAAACCTTCCAACTATTCCCACTGCATACATAATGTCTGGTCAGGTACCTGTTAGATAAAGAAAACTACCAATCATGTATCTATAGGTTGGTTGATGTACTGCTGCCGATTCATCATTTGTGCTAACGCTGCATCCCATCACCATAGGGGTACATACTGGTTTCAAATCCTCCATCCCATATTTCTTCAAGATCTGCTTGAGATATTTGGTTTGTGATAGAAAAATGCCATCTTTGTTTTGTTGGACTTGTAAACTGAGAAAAAATGTGAGCTCACCAAGCATCGACATTTCAAACTCTTTCTGCATCACCAAGGAAAGATTTTGACTCATGTCTTCTTAATTTCTACCAAAGATGATATCATCAACATACACAACAAGTATCAGCAACTTATCATTATCAATTTTTATATACAGATTGTTATCAGTTGATCCTTTTATAAAACCTTGTT
>APFE030078426.1:0-31306 GCA_000404065.3 Pinus taeda | reverse complement strand
GCAACTTCTAGTGGTGCACTAATATACGACACATGCAAGAGTGAAAATCATCAAAAGTGACAACTGCGACTGTAACAAAATGTGAAAACGAAACTTTCAAAAGCTAAAGAGAGTGTAAGTGATACATGCTACAGGGAAGAGAACACAAAAATTCCACTTGTGAAAGTGAAAGCAAGCAAAAATGACAGTCGCAAAAGTGAAAGTGACACTAATGAAAACCAAAGCACACAAAAGTGATAGTTGAGGAAACTTATTGGAGAGATGATACAATTGCAAATAAGTATGAGGGAACTATCAACCTGGGATTTTGCACTAAATTTCCACAAGAACTTTGTAGTATATGTCCCTAGGAACTACACAATCACTATCCTCAGAGACTACGCAAGCACTATCCTCTGAGAATTTGCAGTCATCATCCACAAAGAACTATAAAATTACTATCTTGAACATCTATGCATTCATTATCCTTAGCATCTGCGTAGTCAGTATTATCTACCTCTGAGGTAGTCATTGTCAACAAGGATTACGCAAAGATTCACTTTCTAAGGTACACAATGACTATTAGGATTGCTTTAAAGAGGTGCGCTTGTGAATGCATCGAAAGATAAGCATGTGTAAGCAACTGAATTCAACAACTAGAACCTCAGAGGAAGACTTAAGAATTTAGCAAATCATCAACCAATCATGAAGTGATTGAGTACAATCAAGGACCGACGGATCATAGGATCGCAAGTAGGATCCAAAATTCAAGTGTAAGCAAAATTTTGGAGGGTGTTTGTCGCAACAACAACACATAATTAAATGATAATACTAGTCGTCTTCTTCCATGTTAAATTCCAATGCATCTATTTCAAAATAGAAACATTTCCTTTTTCTCCTAAAATTATCTAGAAAAACATTCATAAGAAGCATAAGATTATCATATTCAAAAAGCATTCATAAATGAGCATACTAATTTCATATTCATAGTTTTAGTAACTTATCAACTTCTATTTTTCTCTTCACTTTGTTTTAAAAACAATTTATAGAACACATCAAAATAGAATACAAATTCTCATTTCTAACACACAAAAAAAGGTAATAAAGTTAGGAACACCGACTTGATCAATTTTTTTTTCTGGTAAATTAAGGATTAAGTACTTATCTCCTCCCAGCCTTGACACAACAAAATTCTTTCCCCCCTCCCCTGAGCAATTAGGCCTGCAATTCCTTTCTTTGTTCCTTCTTGCTTCTCTTTAGTCTCTCCTCATTCCGCTCTTAGAATAATTGAGACAAAAGCAAGAGAATTCTCAGATATTATCTATCTACCACTCTTTGGGGGGTTAATAACTACCTCCACCTCATCAATAGGTGGTAGGTAGTTTTTTGCTCATTAATTAGCTCTTGTTTCCCACTCTTGAGGACAACTCCCTATCTTATAGGAAACATTAATTTTCCAATAACATAATTTCTTAATTAAATTTAATCACCCAGATTAGATGCCTAGGACTTGCTAATGGATAATAATAATAAAATTTCATAATTAAATTGCAACCTCTTTCCTCTTTCAACCATCTGTACTTAGATATTAATTTCCTGGTTTTTATCTTTATTTACAAAATAAAACATAATTACAACTTTTACAAACAACCATGATCAATAATGAATTGTTGGTAATTAAAATGTTCATCTATTTTCCATGTAGCATACTTAACCAAATAAAAGAAAAAATACACTTATGCATGATTATTTACAAACACATGATTAAGCCAGGGAATATCACAACTATGGTATCTTATTGAGCTAATTATAATCCCCTTATTATGGTAGCTTATGGGCCCAGTTGCAATTACCTTATTATCATAGCTTATGGGGATTATTAAGTTAGTTTTAATCCCCCTATTATGGGAGATCATTCAGTCAATTATAATCCACCTATTGTAGTAGCTCACCAACCTAGTTGTAATACCCCTATAATAGCATATCAGCATGCTAATTATAATCCCTTGATTTTTTTTCCAAAGAAAAAATTGAACTTGTTATTAAACGAAGTAAAAAGTTACATAGTATATGTGTTAAGCATTCATTTTTGTTGTATGATTTGCAAATCATAGAGCCCACAGGATGTAAGAAATATTATCCTGTCAAAGAAACATGTAATGAGTTGTTCCTGAAATCAGTAAAACAAAACAAGAAAAGAAAAAATAAATGATCTAGTCGGCCTATGCTTTCCTGCCCTTCTTCTTCTCCACTCTTCGCCAACCTCCAGGTTGGGAGTGGTATCAATAATGGAAAGTTGGTTTTCCATTGTATTCGTTGGTTGTTCTTTGGCAAATTCTGATCCTTCGGAGCCATGAGTTCATTTGATGCCACTTACTTCCAGCTGAGATTCTTGTTACCGTTTCAAATTGTTATGCCCCAAGTTAGTCTCCTAGGTCTTTTCTTCCTATATGTTTTCCTGTCCCATTTGCTCGCTTGTAGGTTCTATCTTCAATTCCTCTTCTTGTAGTGGTTTAGTATGCTGCCAGCCTTTGGGTTTTTTCTGTTGTTTCTTATTTCCTTTGGGCTCCTTCCTAGCTAGTGGACAAGCGTAGTGGAGGTGCCCTGTTTGGAAGCATCTGCGGCATCTGAATGTTGTGTTCTCATAATCAAGCGGTTGTGTCCACAATGAATTATTAAAATTCAATGTGATGTGATCTGGTAGTCCTTGACTCAGGTCCACTTCTACGCATATTCTGGCAAATGTGAAATTTCCCTGAGTAGTCCTATCTTCATCTGATTTTAGGAATTTCCCCAAGGAGTTCCTAATGGCTATTAAAACTTTGTGATGCCAAAAATGTAGTGGAAGGTTATGTAGCCTTACCCAAACTGGCATTGTTGAAACTACCATGGTATTGGCATCGAAATTCGGGAACCAGGGGGTGATGAAGAGGCCAACATTGCCCCAAAACCAAGGCCCCTGATTGATGATGTTATCTCGATCTCGTTTTATGTCGAATCTGACTATGAAAAACCCATTTGGGCATAGATAAATTTCACAGTTGAGTGACCATGTGGAGAAGATCCATTGATGCAGTGCATCAGAGTTTGGCCAGAAACCATTAAATCTACAAAAAATAGAATTTTGGGCTAAATTTGTGTATAGATCAGTTACCTCTAGCATAAATATTGTAAGCATTGGAGATTCCGACTTCTGTTCCACAATGCAAGGGCCTGGTAGTTCTGATGTTGGTGCTATTTTATTTTTCATTTGTTCCTTTGCTTTGACTGCATCACGGAAAGAGCCTGAAGTTTTAGAGCAGGCAGGCTCCCTTTCATCCGCCTCACAGTCTCAGATTTAGTATGATGGTTGAATCTTTGGTGACGCCATAGTCCTAAAGTGTGTGATTATCTTGCAGATTGTATCCTGTATATATCAGATTTTGGTATGTTTTTGGGGTTCCCAGTTTTATCTGGATCTCCTTTTTTAACTCCTTAATGCTCATCCTCTTGCTGATCTGTATGCTATAATGTCTGCCTCCTATCGATCTGATAAAAATTTGCATCAGATCTTCCTCCAAACTTGGTGGATCCACCTTGTTTAGGCCTCGATATGTTGGATCTACCTTCTCTGTCTGCCCAAGAGCACTACAAGGTTTGGGAAGACTGTACCCTGTTTTCTCTTGATCAAGCTGGCCGAGGTCATTTTTCAGAGGCCCAAAAAACCTCGCCACTACGTCAAGGGTACCTGCTTTCAACAAGATAGACCGACCCTCCGATGTCATGGTCACTTTTGCTAGATCGCCTGTAGCTCTTGGCTTCCATTCATTTGCGTAGAAAATCGCTTGTCCAGATGAATACTGGGATGCAGCAGGCCACTCAGCCCCTATCCGCTCTCGCGCAGTCTTGTGGGTGACGGATCTATTGCCAGGGTTTAACTCTGGCTGCTTTGGTTGATGCAGTTCGATGACAGCGGCGCAGGTCGTTCCAGAGACCCTAGCCATCTCCCTCCCACGTCCTATCATATTTCATTATAATCCCTTGATTATGGTAGGTTATCAAGCCAATTCTAATCTCTCTATTGTAGAAATGTATTGGGCTAGTTGTAATCCCCCCATAGTCACAACTTATTATAAAAATTGTAGTCATCATGTTGTGGTAGGTTATTGGAGCACTTATAATATCTCTATTGTAGCAACTTATTAGGCTAGTTGTGATCCCCTTATTTTGACATCTTATTATGTAGATTGTAATCCCATATTATAGCAACTTATTGGCCCAATTACAAAGCCCTTGTTGTGTAAGATTAAGTTCCTTACAATAGTTCCTAATGCTTTCGTCTAGTATACTTGACTAATTGCTAATGTTGAACAAAATTCCATCATATAGATATGCCACTATAGTAGCAACTTGAAATACATCACATAGGTAATAACCACAAACAAGAGAAACGATCTATAGACTAGATTGAGAATGAAATGAAATAACATGAAATATTGTCATGAAAACATAAAAGAATATTAAAAGTAGTGTATTATAGCAAAAATTGAATTCGTTTAATGAATCAAATAGTGAAAAACATGGTGATATACATAATAATACAAAATGGCTAGAATAGTGGCAACTTATATCTAAGAATACTTATGATGGTTATGCTCATTCAAAAATTCCATAACAAGAGGTTGAAAGTACATTTTATAATAGAGAAAAAAAATATAAGAAGAAAAAAAGCATAAAATGTAAGAACCATAATACTAGCATGATTAGGATGAGCAAGAATGTTTACTTGACCAAATCTAAGTTGTTCGAAAAAAGGAGAGATTTTCCAAGATCATACCTTTATCTTGAGGTTTTTTTTGGTCTTCTTTATCTTATTAGAAATAACAGTAGTGGAATGAGTCAATTCCCCAATCATTAGCCATAACATACCCTAAAAACACATAAGAAAGCCCCAAAAATGGGACTGAAAAACATGACTTGGAAAATTTTCCAACATCAAGATCATTTTTATTAGGTTAGGCTTAACTTGGTCATAGAGTGTTGATAACCTTGAGTTAGCCATTGAAGGGTTTAGCAATGGTGGTTTATGAGCCCATGGTATTTTCCCATTATATTTGATGTGATGATGCATATTTAAAGGCTAGAAGAACTCCATTATAAGGTCCTCAATTAGTTAGAGTTGGGCTAGCTTGGAACCTAGTTCAGCTAAGAATAATATATCTATTAGGTGTTATTATTCCTATTTAAGGGTTTCCGAGGTAAATCTTTAGTGTCTCTATGTGCATGCATTTTTTGTTTCATCTCTCTCAAGAATTAAATGTGAGCAAAGTTGGCAAAGCCAAGCCTCTCTATAGAGGTTATAATGTTGAATTCCGATCAAGTCTTGGAAGGAGAAGTTGCGAAGAGGAATCGATGGAAGTAACAAGTGGTGGTTTAGATAAAGGTGATCCCATCCCCAAAGGTTGTGACCGATAATAGATGGATCTAGAATTTGAAGAAGGGTTCGTCATCTCATGATCCTATGTAAATTGACACAGGAAGTATGCAGAGTGGATGGGCAATAGTGTGCTTGTTTATTTAGTGGTAGTGATGAAGTGCTTAGCTTGAGTTGACTAGGAATTCCACCCGGGATAACAAGAGAGAGATGCTTCTATTGAGACATCAACATATCCTTGCAAGGGTGCCATGGCATCGACGAATATTCAAGTGACCAATCATATGTTTGGTTGGGTGGCTTGGTGAGTAATCTAGTGACACACACAACGATATAATTGGATATCATACATGAGCACTTGGAGAGCTTGACGAACCAAAAGCAAAAGTTTTTCATGGATATGCTAGATTTGATTGAGTCATGGAAATCCATGAGCGAATTCATTGAGAGATGAGCTCTATAGAGAAATTTTTAGGTATATGGAACAATTAAGAAAAAATATTCAATGGGGAATACAAGGTGGGGGTATATTTGAGGGACCAAACATATATAGTAATAAAGCATCTTTGTGCATTGGATTTTGATGCTGGCTAGGGATTTTCTCATTACATGTCACAAAAGTGAGAAATGGGCAAGTGATATACTTCATCCATTAGAATGTGGGGGAAGTTGTTCATGGTAGACCTTCTATCATTTCTTGTGCTCATATGGTTGCATAAGTGAATTATTGATGAAAAATGTCTTGTATGCTTACTAGGGCATCGAGGGAGTGGTTTGTGTATCAAGGATTCATCATCCCATGGGGCAAGTAGGCCCTAATGATATGAAAATCTCAAGGGAGATGAGATGGAGGTAGATTGTGTGGGAGATTCATTGAAGGTATCAACTAGAATTTTAAGGGTGTTCAGATATATGTATGTGTGTGTGTGTGTGTGTGTTTTATTTTGTTTTTGGGGGGAGGGGAGATGTCAAAGAAAGAGATGAGAGAATAATCACCATGGAACAACATATAGTTAGAATCATGTAAATGATATAAATTATGACCAAATATATGTTGAGAATTATCTCAAATTTTGATGATTGATTTTCTAGCATGGTTGAATGTTTGAAAATTATGCCAATAGTGATATTGAAGGGAAACTTTACAAAGACCATGGTATGAACCTTTCCATGGGGAATGAAGATTGTCTCAAAGAAAAATTGCATTCTACAAAACACAATTAAGAAATAATATTGCAAAAAGTATTTCTTTGGTAGTGTATTGCTACTATTTGGAATAACTCATAACCGTAAAACGAGTCGAACAAAGGTCGTTTCTTATTAGTTTTCTCAAAGAAATTTCAAGGATAAATATTTATGTGATTGAATTCTTCTACACTATTTTCTTGGTTCAAATTACAAACCATAAGTAATACCCAATCACAATTAATCCATAATAGACTAACAAATAGAGAGAACCATTTTTTTTCACAACATTAATTAAGGTCTGTGTCGGTGAATCAAATTGGCCATAGAGCAAGCAATTACAAATCATATTGGTATTAGAGCCCAAATTTAAAAGCACATGGTGAACACTTTATGCTCATACAATGGATACTAGAAGACCGGAGAGCCATTGTTATAAGGTCTTGGAAGAAGCAGACAATTGAAAATGACAAAAAAATTGTAATGAGGACAACCTAAGGAAGGAATTGAAGTTAGGTTTACTCAATTGGAGAAAAGCATTGTTGTATTGGTCAAGATAGTAACACAACTACTGGAAGTGAAGAATGAAGTGCGATAATTTAGCAAGGACAAAATATATAAGAGAAAGAATGGAATAACCCAGGGGTTGATGAAAAACCTAATGATTCAAGTAATACTTAATCACTCCATTCATCTTCATATACTCCTTTCAAGGTTGAAGCACAATTTGAAATACAAATGTATGATGGCCAAGTTATTGAGAAACTTGATATCTATTGAAATGGTTATAGGCATATTTTGGTATGTATTTGATAAAAGAAACCCGAAGGATTTATTTGTCCCATTCGAAAACAATTGGATATGCTCTATTATGGCGGGAGAACCGTGTTAAGGCTTTAAGGCTAGGTAAGAAGCCAATTGTAACAAATGGGAAAATTTTGAGGAATTACTAAACTCACAATTCTATCACATAGGTTATGAAGAGGAATAACTTATGAGATGAAAATACTTCCAATACGAACAAGGACAAAGTGTTCAAGGATACATGTCTAAAGTTTGGAAGCAAACAATAATATTGGGTATCTCTTTGGAATAACTTCAGATAATAGTGAAATACCTTGGAGTCCTATTCAACCATATATGAAGGAAATTACTATTATTGGGTGTGAAAAGCAAAGATGAGGAAAGCAAGAAAATTCTTTACCTTGAGATAGAATTCAAGAAGAGGTAACAACAACAGGGCCAAGAAGAGACCACAAAAAACTAAAGGCAAGAATATCACAACCACAACCTAAAGAAGAAACATTCCAAATATCTTTGCAAACATTATGATTTACATGAGCACATAGATGAGAAGTGTTAGAAGCTTCAATTGGAATTGCATCTGAAATGTCACAAGTCTGAGAAAGGAGAAAAGAAAAATACTAAGATAGAAGAAACAATGTTAGAGAGCATAATGATGTGGATGAAACCATAGTATGCACCACACTACAATAACTAAGTGAAAGTGGGTATAAAAGCACATTACTCCAAATAAATTTCAAGCGAAGAAATTAAAGGTAAATGCTCTATTTGATAACATTTCTCAATGTAATTTGATTTCTAAAACCTTAGTTGATGAGCTTGGTCTAGAGTTAGCATATTCATGTTTTTTGCGATGGTTATAAGAGAAATCCTACCATGAGAATCACCAAAAGATGTAAATTATAGTTTGTCATTAGTGTTGATTATGATGGTGAAGTAGAATGCAATATAACACCTCTTGATGAATGCAACTTGATTTTTGGTAGTGCCTACTTTGTGGAATAGAGATACAATCCTATGTAATAAATGAAACAAACATTGCTTAGTCAAGAACAATAAGGCCTACCTCATCCAAACACATTCACGAAGAGGCAACAAATCATTGGTAGCAGCAAAGCAAGACCATGCTAGGAGATTGCTTGAGACATGCCAGATGCAAGCAACATTCATATCTTATGGAGTGGTGGTGTTTGGAAATCACGCAGAAGCTATGTGCTTCAATTTTCACCACAAATAAGATTTTGGGAACCAAAAGACTCTTTTTAAGAAGATGTAATCCTAAATAGATCATTAATAATAAAAAAACAATTTACTTTTTAATAGATTTAATAATTAAATTATGAATTTAATGCTGGCAATGCTCTATTAACCTTGTTTATAAATCTAATTAAATCCCTTTTCCATGCCTTCATGAAAGTATTACCTCAAAGCCTTTGAAAAGAAAATCTTGAAAATATAAAGAGATGAAAGATAGAGTGGTAGGTGAAATAGCAAGGATGGAGAGCTTTGGACACATCGAGTTTTCCACACATCATGAATACAAAGTAGTGATGTGGTATGGCAATGCAAAGCAAGGAGGCAAAGTTAGAGAGGTTCCTTCTCTACACTCTACATACGGATCCACATGCAGGGCAATATACTTTATGCACTGGATGCTAAAACTTTTTCCTCTACATTATGATGAAGCTTTGCTAATCATATCATGATAAAACTCCAACCTCCCCATTATCCACATTATGGTAGAGAAGAAGAGATTAAAAAAAAATCAACCTAGCAAATGAGTTGGCCATATAGAGTACACATGTAATTTGGGTTAACATAAAAATTTAATAAACTGAAAAATGCCATGTGACATCCACGTGGGTAATCATAAATTCTGACATTCTTTATTCTGAATTCACGTGGGTAATCATAAATTGTAACATTCTTTATTCGAATTCAGAGGAGAGTTACTATGAGATATATATTATTAAAGTATAAACTATTGTGAAAAGCCTTCGCTGCAGGTTTCTCATCTTGCATGAAAAAGCGTAACATGATATAAGATAGGCACCGAGGACCTGTTACAGTTTCAACCGCCAAGAATAGATCATCGTCTGCAATGATAAGTTCACTGTAGTAATAATTCACCTTCATTATTTTAGGAGTTGTCTATTTAGGTGGACAAATTTTCTGGATAGTAAAAGTGGTAGGAATTTGGGTATTTTTTTTTTTTTTTAATTTTGTAGATGTAGTGTTTGAATCATGTTTTTGATGGTGGAAATGAATTCAGCACTATAAAAAATCTCTGGAGCACTTAAAATTATAGAATTTGACAAATTCAGCACCATAAAAAATGTCTAGAACACCTAAACTTATAAAATTTGCACAATTTTTACTTGAATTTACAAAAAAAATTAGACTATAGCTAAAGTTTACTTTGTAAACAGCTAAAATTACTTTGTAAACATCAATGGTCTTGATGGTGTGAGCATAGATACTCAATAACTGGAGATATAAATGCAAGCAATTGTTGAAAAGTGTACACTGAGCTATGATAGGGACGAAGAGCTATGATAGGGACAAAAATATTCAGGCCGATTCTCTGTCTAAAATGGGTCTTCATGCTGCTACAGGTTTATGGTTTCTTCAGATTTTCTCTGATGGGGAAAGCTTCCTTATCCAGGAGTTTAATCTGCCGGATTTCTAGGTTGCATATTTTGTTTTTCACAGATTTTTCTTGGCGCGGTTTGATCATATGCGGCTGCTTTTGTATATTTTGTGTATCTGGGTGGTGTTATGATGCTATTGAACATGTTTTTGATTCTCGTACATCTGGTTTTTTATACAACGGAGTTCACCCAAATCATTATGTCATAACTTGAACCTTTTATTATTAGCTGGATTTCTCCCATGCTGATTCCATTTTGACCAAATTTAATGGGTCAATTTCAAATGTAAATATTTGAACTCTTATATCTATCATATAATATAATATTCAGCTTTCTACTCCGAAAAAAAAGTGTTATTAACAGAAATAAACCAACACTGCACTTTATTTATTTTCAGAGAATAATTTGTTACAAAAGAAGTGTACTACACATTTACATTTTATTGGAGTAAAATAGCCTATTAAATAAGAGAGAATCACTTTTAAATTTGAAAAATATTTTAGAATTTCACTGTCTCAATCAAATTCTAAAATATTCTTAAAATTATTTCAAATTCTAAACATTCTTTCGAATTCCGAAAATTCTTCGGAATTCTCAAATATTCTTAAAATCTAAAAAAAATCACTTTGATTACATTACAGACACCCCTGGTCTTGTATTTAACTCTCTTTTCAAAAGCGAAGTCACAGTGTTTCAGTTCTAATCCAACTATTACTGGATATTTGATTCTACTATCACGTGTCCAATGTGACCATACATAAGTTGCGTCTCGGATCAAACCACAGAGGTGCGAATAATTATTCTTCATTTTTCCCAATTAAATTTTTTTATGGTTATCACACGTTTATCTCTATTGGTTGAAAATTATTATGCTTTCCATGTTGAGTACTCTCCTTGAAATGAGAGTAGTCTCTTCATTACCTTTTTGTATGTGCTATTTGTGATAATGTATCATGTTTGAGGAGATGTTCTCATCAGTGTAGTCATTTCAGTTTTTTTTAATTCCTTTCTGTAATAGTTTATCAAAAGCAAGTTGTCATCTTCCTATTATGATAATTTATTAGTTTATGAGAGATTTTTAGGCAAAAATCACATGAGAAACTATTTGTCGACGCGTTTCGAACCAACTAGTGTGGTTCATCGTTGTGTCGACGCTTTTCGAACCAACTAGTGTGGTTCATTGTTGTCCTGACGATGAACCACACTAGTTGACACAACGCCTTTCGAACCAACTAGTGTGGTTCATCGTTGTCCTGACGATGAACCACACTAGTTGGTTCTAAACGCGTCAACAAATGGTTTCTCATGTGATTTTTGCCGAAAAATCTCTCAAGATCACAAAGCCTCAACTCTACAATAATTTATTAGGTTTCATTATGGTAACTTATTGAATTATTATATATATAGATGTTTATTTATGAATATGTTAATTTTTATTTGTTATCTTATATATTATATGAGGTAAGATTTTTTTATTTAAAAATTGTTGTTTTTTATTATTAATTTTAATTTGTTATTTTGAAAGTTTATAGAGTTAATCATAATCTCATTATTAGAACAAATTATTCTATAAAATGTAATTTTTCCATCATTTTAACTTATAATATTTGTTGTAAATTCATTTACAGTAATTGTAATTTCCCTATCATGACATGTGACAATGCAACTTAATATTAGGTAGTTTGGAGAGCTTTTACTTTGTGAAAGATTGTTTTTCTGTATCATAAAGATAATATAATATTGAAATACATATATTCTCTCTTTGAGTTAGATGTAGCTATAGTGATTGGAAGAAATGTTGTTATGCTCTTTACTTGGGTTCAATTCCCAAATGTAACATATTAAGCTCATAAAAATTATGTCTTTACATTGGCTTTGAGAATGAATATTCCTCATATGGAATATAAAGATATTTCATGGAAGAAAAACATAACAACTCTCTAATTAAAACTTTCTAATCGTATCATAATTACTTCCCAAAATATGTGTATTCCTCATACAAAATATAAAGATATTTTTTTGGAAGGAAATTGTCAACAATTGTGAGGGAAATTGCGCCCAAGGGTTGATTTTCCTCTTAACCAACACAACATTTGGAAATAGGTATTGCACCTTGAGGAGGGCTTTAACTCAATGAATACATGAGGATTTTACTCAACAAGTACACTTTACCCAAATACTCACAACAATAGTTCATAAAGACCTATGGCTTACAACACCACCTTTTTTCTCAAGGCTTTCATGTGTGTAAGAACACTTCCTACTTTAGCTTTGACATCGTAATATCTTTAGTAGTGGAGTTCTTTTCCAAAAATTCCAGGCTTAAATAATGGCCCTTAGTACCCCCCCAACCTAGATACATCTCCAACTTCCTCTTATCCACTTAAACAATACTTCAATCTTCCAGTACTCCAACTACCAACACAAGCCAATGGTAATTTCCTCTTTCCGAAGACATAAAGCATTCAATATCACAATAGCCAAACTCCTAATGTCAATCTTTTCCTTCCCTTTTCCCTGAGAATTAGAACAATAATTTTCCAAAGACTTTTGTCCTAATTTCATCTTCTTCTTTTTTCCAACCTCCTTTCTAAGTGTAATTAGCCTTCCTAAATACAATTAGGATGAAATTATGGTTAGGTTTAAAGAAACTTAGGTCATTTATGTGTATTTAGTAGGTTAAAACCAACCTCTTTGGGCTTTAACTCTAGTTTAACTTAGGAACCATATTCTTAAGATTTCAGATCAGACTTTCCATTCCCAAGCATCACGAGGTCAAAACTTCTGGGTTGAATTTTCTCATTAAGCAAAAGGCATTTCCTTAGATGCAATTTCCAACACTATATTAAAACTCGTCATTCTTAATCCCATCATTTGACCTAGGTTAGTGTGGGTCTTGGCATCATTAATATGTACTTATCATTTCTCAAACATGCTTGATAGTTTTACAAATACATCATATATCATTATTGTACCAATGTTAAATGATATCATACTTACCATTACAACTAGTCATGGAAATGAACAAATAATAATCATAAAATCAATTCATTAAGTATATATTCTAATAAAATGGGATAATAATCACATAAAGTTCCACTATTCCCATAGTAAAATATCTCAAGTGAAATATGTAATTGCATGAGAATAACATTCATAGTCATAAATTTTAGTATTCACCATAGTGAAGTTGTTTAAAAAAAACTACACTCAAGTAACGAGATTATCCAACTAAACCAAAGTGAACTAAGTAAAGCAAGATGTAGAACAATATATTACAGGTTAGTGAAAGTGTTTTAAAAATAACTATGCTTAAGTAAAGATATCATCTAACTAAACCAAAATGAACTAAGTAAATCAAGATGTAGAACAAGATATTACAACTTCTCACCCACTAAAAAGGCTTCGACATTGGAACTGATTAACCTAAAAAATGTAAGGATAGAGTGCTCTCATTTCTAATTCAAATTCCCATGTTTCATCTCCTTTCGTGTAATATTACCAGTGAACCTTGACCCATCCAATAACTTTGTCCCATAAAAAATGTTTATTAGTTCACATAATCATTAGGGGTTTGGTTTGGAATTCCTTGTTGTGCTACATCTACATAATGTCAAAGACTAGGACATGATTTGGATCAAACAAATATTTCTTAAGTAAGGAGGAAATATTTATTATCATTTATTATTATTATTTTTATTTTTTTCACTAGGAAAAAATCAATAGAGTTTCTATTAATAAGATTGTTTACATAAAAACCATCATCTAGCATCTATCGCCATGATACCCCTATTTAACAATATGACCCATATATCCCAAAAAGCATCTTGCAAATTAATCCGAAAACCAATAGCTTTAACCTTTTTAACAATGTATATAATCAACATATGACCAAAACAAGTATATTATAGAAATAAACATTGATGAAAATAAACAAAAAAAGAAAACCCCCCAGCTATTTCATGTATAGAAAAATTGCCCTGACCCAAGATAACTATCATTGTATGCATTGTAGATGATCTCACCAAGAATATACAATGGCCAACTTTTGATAATGCATCTATAGTCCCATTTGGTTCCTAGAATATATGTGTAAAAGTTAGCTCATCAAATAATATGATCAATTTTTTAATCCTATGCATCCAATAAGGATTGAAGGATGTCTCGTCTCCATCCCACTCAATAATCGCTTTAGAGTCACCAAAAACATCCATAACCTTATAAATAACCATTTTGCACAATATAAAATGCCCCAGAGTGCAATGATCTTCGCCCTCAGGTTAGTGCCTGGCCCATTGAACCAATTGAATGATAGAAATGTCTTGGGTTTATAACAATGTATGCACCACTCCCACAAATGTTCATATTTGCAGCCCCATAAGAAAACCCCACCGGGCATCGACACCAAATGTCCACCAGTTTGATACATCTCTTCGAACCCTTACATGCCCAAGGATCAGTCTCATTGAAATATGTACATATATTAATACTGGTTCTCTGGATGTCCACTCATTGATTCTAAAAATTACTCCTATTCCTACATTTCCAAATACCCCAAATACATTACATTATTCATAATCAAGTGTGGTGACCAATTTGAATTATAATTCATTACACTTATTTACTTAAAAATCTTACAAACTCCATAATATCTTTGTGCCAATTTCCTCCCTTTACCCAAATATAATAAATTCATTTTTGGCTTAGCTCTATGAAATACTTACTTTTCAACCTTGAAATTTCATTATAACCTTTTGTTATTTACACAATTTTTTAATCTATCTTGTGTAATTTTCAAGTTTTATTGCATGTGCTTTAGTTTCACACCAATTATTATAACCTCCCCCTGTATTGTTGCAAAATATGTGAGTATTGTATTCCTTTATTGTGATAGTTTATTGGGCTAGTTGCCATCCTTGCTATATGGTAGCTTAGCAAGCTAGTTGTAAAATATCTTCTTATCATGACAACATATTTAGTCAATTTGTACTCATATAATCATAGTGGCTTATTGGGAAGTTGCCCCTATATTGTTGCAAAATATGTGAGTATTGTATTCCTTTATTGTGATAGTTTATTGGGTTAGTTGTAATCTTTGCTATCATGGTAGCTTATCAAGCTAGTTGTAAAATATCTTCTTATCATGACAATATATTTAGCCAATTTGCACTAATATAATCATAGTGGCTTATTGGGAAGTTGCCGTAATCTTTTATTATGGCAACATATCATGTTAGTAGCAGTTCTCATAAGATGAGGGTATTGGGCTAATTGTAACCCCATATTGTGGTAGTTTATTTAGGCAATTGTAATCTCATTGGTGTTAGGTAAACTTGACTCGACGAAGGAGTTAAGGTAGTTAGGTTAATAATTGTGGTTTTTGGCACGTGGTATTCATGATTTATGTATTGAGACTATGGTATTACATGTGTGACAAAACTCTTAAAATGTTTAGGGATTCTCCATTATAAGGTGTATTCACATAGCTGAGGCCAAGATATTCGCTAACTTGACTGTATTTAAGCCAAAGTTAATAATAAATCTATTGTTTGGCTGGTTTTTTCTCGATTGGTGTTTTCCATGGTAAATCACTATTTATGCGTGTTGTTGTTTTATATGTGTTTGTTCATATTCTTCTTCTGATATTGTTCTAAATACTTGTTATCTCCATATCATTATCTAGTTAGTTAAAATCCCATATGGTGGTAATGTATTGAGCTAATTACAATACTTATGTTATACCAATATATCAAACTAATAATAATTCCATTATAGTGTACCTTATTAATTTAGTAGTAATCCCTTCATAATCCTTTTAATTTTATTATTATTATTATCTAATTTTAAGGTCATGGCCAAACCATAGATCAAGTTGGTGTATGAGACCCCCTTGTTTGTGGGACAAGGGATCCACCTCTGTCCAACGATTTGACAACCAAGTCTACGAAAGCATACAAATTCTACTCCCCTATGGTTTTGAACATGTGACCTCTTAGGAAGAGACACAATTTGTTTGTATGGGATTTAGTTCCCACTGTGTTTTAGGTTCAAATTTCATAAAAAGAGATTGAAAATAAAAATCAATTATGGAATTACATCATCCAAAAAACATCCAAACTTAATAGAATCTCACACAATTTTAATAATAACATCCCTTTAAAACACATGGTTACTTCATCCCACCAAAAATCTTTCTTATTATTTATATATTAAATATATAAATAAATATTGAATTAATGACGGCTTCACATTTATCTTAATATCATTGTGAACTGGTATGCCCCACTATGTAATTTGAAAAGCCGTGTACTAGAATTTTTTAATTTTCACACTCTGGGTGGTCGGTCCTTACAGATACTGGTCAAATGCAAAGATTCAACAAAGCCGTTGAAAGGAAAGAGTATCCAGCTGTGGACCCTCCACCCAGAAACAGGCGTCGGGTATTACACAAATATAATGGGGAAAAACATGTTTTCGCACCGATTTATTTAGAAAAGGCAACGTGTACCTGACTTCTACTGTTCGAAAACTTTTCACGGGCGTCTTTAAAACGTGGTTGGAAGTGAAATTCCTTTACCGTCAAGGCTATGAACGAATAAAGTGCAGTATGATCAAGATCTGGAAACTGGAAGCATAAATAGTTTGATGATCTCTGGGCGTTCTCTCGATCCCTTTCTATAATTGCCGAAGGAATATTTGGGATATGGATAATCCAAGGAGTAGACCACAAGCAAGCATATCAGTTCCAGGATTGCCTCCATGGATGAAGAACACCCTGCAGAAATTTATGCAGGTCAGTCAGTCTTTTTCTCTTTTGGGTTTGTGTTACAATTATAAAATCTATTCGTAGATGGATTGGATTGTTGATTTTAATCGTTTATTCTGAGATAGGGATCTTAAATTCAATGTTTATTAGGTACCCACGTTCTCATTGTGGATCGTAGCTTGTTTGTCTGGTATTAGGAGGGGCAAACCCATATCAAGTCCGTGTCCAGTACATTACACAAGTTAGGACGACCTGGAACAAAAAGCACCGCGACATCCACGGAGGCAAGCGAACCAGAGCCTTTAGATTTCAGGGTAAAATTGGAAAAACAGCTCCAGGCATGGAGGGAAAACAATCAATGGGTTGAGCCAGCTCCTAAAATAGAGGTAGGTATTCGGCAACACCCACCTTTTCAATTAGAGGTTTTTATCATCCCAATTTGAAGGGACAATTAATCCGGTTGGTTTTTTAAATGTGAAGGTGGGACTATTCTTTTAAATATGAAGGTATTTTATTTTTCATTAATACATAATAATTGTGAGAAGGGTGTAGTTTTTTTTAAAAGGATGTATTTTATAAGGCTGTATTCACGCCAAAAGCTTTGCCAATTGAGAAGCTGTTGTTGGGACGCAAGTCTCTGGATTGATGCGATAACACTCTCCCTCAAACCAGTATTAACATTGCGAGACGTTTTAATATCATGTTTTATGGGCTGTCTTCAGTTCATGATTGTTATATATCTAATGTCTATTACAATGTAACATTCTTGTTACAGTGGCATATCCCTATATTGGAATTTCATTTCATATTAATGATCATCTTCTTCTTGGTGCACCAAAAAAAGGATATATCAAAGACTCATAAATAAATCAATGGACCAAGGCATGGATATGCTGCTTAGCCCTCCTTAGGAGGGCCAGCATATCCACTTTTGTACCAATGTCAAGAGAGTCAATATTATATCTGAAAGACCCTATCATAGCTAAACACTGAAGTCCTAAGTCTGATTGTTGAACAACTTTCAATTAAGGGGATAATTTTCCCTGATTTTACAATGAATTGTTATGTGGGTGAAACAGGTTACTGTCCCAAAAGGCTCCCTCTGCCACTTGGATGCCACTGCAGAAGTTGGATTACCTCCAGATGCAGTGTTTGACATTGTTATTGATCCAGATAACAAGAATGTATTCAAGAACATCAAGGTATTAGTGCTCTGAGAGTAAATATCTCCATGTTTTGTAATTTTTAAATGGCACTGTTTGAATTTGATCATGATGTTAATTGATCGCATAAATGTACAGGAAGTGAGATATAGGAAGATCTTAGAAGATGAGGGACACCGGCAACTGGTCGAGGTCGAGCAGGCTGCAATCTGGAGATTTCTTTGGTGGTCAGGAACCATATCAGTCAGAGTTTTTGTTGAACAGGACAGGCACAATCATACAGTAAGTAACTAAACTCATCATATGATTTGTAAGTTGTTCCCACATCTAATTAAATGCAAGTTCTAATAGAGTATAATTTCCTTGCAATGGATGGTGCCTAGAATATTTCCCCACAAGTGATGGAAAATATATGTTCAGTCATTATCAGGTTGCAACCTATGTCACTGAGCTTGGATATGAGTTTCCGTGCAAAGTTGGAAAACGAAACATGTCTAAAATTGTGAGTAAATAAGCTTAGACATATTAAAGAGTGTCAGTAACTGTCGTAAAATTTTTAGAACATTTTAGTGTTTGAGCTGGCACTCTCATGCATCCAGTGTATACGGACCATGTACAATATCTGTCATTTGTTTCCCCACCATATTAATAAGCCTCATGACGTAGGCTAATTGTCTGAAACCTTTTGCAAAGAGTTGTTAGTTAATAAGGGGATGGGGAAGATGGCAATGACATTCTTACGAAAGGGCTACTTGCACCTGCAGTAGTTTCCTTGAGCTTGTGTACCATTCTCCGTAGTCATTGACCACCTTGTCATTTGCCCAGATTTACTATTCTCAATTTATCAAACTGTGATCGTCTTTGTGGGTTTATATTCATTGGACTACAGAGCTCTCCCCCATAACAAAGCATGCACAATGGACTTCCAACAAAGTGATATATTAGTGGGGTTAAAGGGTCCAACCGTAATAGAGGAAGATAATGGGCATGGATAATGTAAATTGCTTATTTTGAATTGAATGGTTACCTTTTGTTCTGTCTGGACCTTCTTGCCTTACTTTGGAGGGAAGGGATTATGACAGTTCATATTATGGTTGCACACCTGTACAGTGCTTGCATCTCTCTGTATCAAGGAAAGTTTTCCAGTCGGTACAATGAAGCTTCCTACATACACATTGGCAATTTGGAGAGGGGAGTCATAGAAATGCGTGACTTGTGGTGGAAATCTACTGCAAATATTTTCTGATAGGGGGAGCTTTACAACATAGTAAAACATAAACCATGAAGGAGGTTGGACTATGATAAACATAGGAGAAAAGTAAAATTTGGAGAATAACAGAAGAATATTCTGCGACTTACAAAGATATACAGAGATTGAAATTTGTTTGGTTGCCAATATCATAAGTTGGACATTTGCATAAGAATGTCAATGCCATGTTCCTCATTGCTACATTGTATCCATCAAATGTATGCTAGATATACTAGAGAATAAAGGGATATTGAGGTTGTACAAGCCTCATTTATTTTATGCATGGTAAGTATAACATGCATCATGATTTGGCTTCTTTTGGACACATGGGAGAAAAACAAGAAACAGAAGGGAATTCTGCTGTGCTTAAAGTGAACTCCAAGTGACAAGTGAACTCGACGACCCCCAAGCATCAACAATTATGAGGATTCGCACAAAATAAACCTTTAAACAGCAAATCAGATCTCCTAGACCAAACTTCTTCTCTGACTATCTTTAAAAGGACGAACACAATAGATCGCGAAGCTAAGACACCAATGTCCCAAGAACCAAAAGAGATGAAGGAATTGCAAGATAAAGGAAGTTGGAAGACCGTAGAGAAAAAAAAGAAAGCTACATCACCAATCTCGCCAAGAAAGACAACGAGCCAGACAATTAAAAACTAAGAAAATTATAGGTCCGATAGACCAATTTGGTCTCAGTGGATGTTAACCATCATCATCATCATCAAGAGCTAGTTAGTTCTTTTCTCACATTTCAAAAAATCACATTTGCACTATCTTCCCAGCTTTAAGTGAAACTATTTTCTCCTAGCCTCCCATGAGTTGCGGAAAGCAGAATTCCATGGCTGCAAACTCCAAGTGCAGCTTACAAGCAAGGTACTAGCAATGCCAAAACAACCATATTGAAATTTACCAAGGCGATGAGGCTTGCCATACCTGCAGTACCATCTTGAGGATGCGTGGGCAATGCTATTGGTGTTTGATATAACCTGGATGTTGTAGTAGGTTATCTTGTTATAGTTCCGGTGACTCCCATGTGAGTTTGATCAGCGCCCTATATCATGATAACGTCCTTATGTGTCCACAGGGGTATATTCAATGGTTGTAATCACCATAGCAGGCAAACAAAATGCAACAATGATAATAATCTCATACTTACAAAGTTGCATCCACCACTTCTTGTTCAGAAATCTAGAGCATTAGTATTAGGTGATTTCTCTTCTATTAGTGACTGCTTGTGAATGCTTTTTACTTCTTTAGATTAGGGTCTTCTTCTTGTTAGATTATTAGTGTTCTTTTTCATCAAACATTAACCAATGCATGAACATAAATAGACAAGAGACACAGCATGTAGGCTATGATCCAGGGCCAAAACCTCTTACTCTTTGAGAGGAAAACCCACACAAATTCTTCTTATAGAGATTCCAATTGATGAATACCAAGACCAAGACCCTTGACCTAGTAGCCTCTCCAAGACCAAGACACAAGTCCTCTTGCATCTTCTTGTTCATCCTTTCTCGATTCCTTCTACTTCAGATCTTTCATCATATGAGATCACTGTCGTCATGTAGTTATATCAAACTGAGGTCACGGTAATACTCCTCTTCCTCCATCTGTAGAACCGAATCCTTATGTCTGAGATAGTACTGAGACCTTCTTCAACACAATATTATGAAGGGCTAGTCACATACAAGTGATCCTCTTCCTGAATGCTTCTTTTCTGTGAGATATACCGAATCACTGTGGCATAATATTGTTCTGTAGGTTCTTAATGATCTTCATGATACGGATTTGTGACTCCTTCCAAGGCACCGAACTGTGGTCTTATACAGAGACCAATCTCTTCCTTGCTATCACTGTGATCTATACCCAAGAGGGATCCAAATTCCCTTTATCACAAAATTGTTGCCTTCGAACTGTTGCCTTCACGGAGTAGGATAGAGGTGATCTGAATTTCTTTTTGCTACCGTTTACACGAAATCTCAGCGATATATGTCAAAACCACAGAGATGTACGAGGTTCTGTCCCTAGATCTCCTCGCTGACCTTACCCATCCGAATTCTGCACTGTGATTAGACATCCAAATTCTTCATTGTCACTGCCCACCGAAACCACAGAAGAATCCAAACTCTGAACTTGTGTTTTATGCGAAGTGTCTTCACCCTATTTATAGTGGTTGGTCTTCATAAATAAGCTGGCATGAGCCATGTGAACCAATGGGTCTCTTAAATAGGTAAGCCGTCTTGATCTTCACTTCGTTTGGAGGCTGACTTCAAGAGAGAGACTCGTGCTTGTCGTTGGAGGGATTTATGGACATATATATTTGACATATGCTCAAGAAGAGCTCTTCATACATGAGATTGACTCTTTGACTCTAATGATATATCCTAAGGCTTTCAATGGGAGCCACTAACAAATAAAATCTCTTGCTCATGAAGACCCATGAAGCAAGCCTTACAATAATAATTTTATTTTCTTCTTTACATCATTTACAAAAGTCATAATTACATGTCATTATGCAGACCGAACCTAGTTACACTTTTCAACACTTCCTTCTCTTAAGTATTATTGGGGGCATTATGTGAACTTGTAGAGCACATAAAACCATCATACTTATGTTTGGAATCTTTTTACATGATATAGTCATGTATTTTATCCTTGATATTGATTTGGATACCATGTCTGTGTCTTTGACTAATGCCAAATTTTGTCAGTTGCCAGGATTATGCCGAAATTTCCCCATGCTTGCTATAGTGAGAACAATTGGCTACTTGCTCAGGATATTTTTCTAATTCATTTTTTTTTTAAATATATTTTTTATTCAAGGAGAATGGTTTGTTTCTATCATATTATATAATATACAAAAATAAGGAGTTAGCTCTGATCAACATTTATTGCCTCACACACTTGCATGTCCATGGAACAGTTCTGTAATAAACATCATACCTTATCCTAGGTATGCTAACTTCTTATATTGACTGAACCATTACCTATGAAGATACAGGCAACTCAGTATGGACCTTATTCATTGTCTACTATGTTTAGGCCAGGTCATTTTTGAACTCCGGGATCATTTACTTTATGTGTTCTGTCAATCTTTATGCAACTTGGGATTTTGGCCAAACAATCTCTTTTGTATCATCTTGGGTGGTATTTCCTGATTTGGGACTTCTCCATACAATCCACCTAATCCATAAATCAAGGCCCAGAGCTGATTGGAATAACTATCACATGATCGTGGCAGGTCACACGTTCTCCAAGTTGCATGTTGATGTCTTCTATCGGTTATTATTAGAGATACTTGATGAGAGACTCCTTCAGGCCAAGGGTCAGGTTGGCTTTTGACCTTGGTACCAGACCATTGACGGTATCCTCACCCTTTGTGCCATCATTGAGCAGGCAAAACACTGCTCTTCAAAAGTAATCTGCTGCCTTGTCAACTTTTGAAAGGCATCTGACTTAGTCTTGAGGGAAGCCTTGTTCCAAAGACTTAGAGACATTGACACTTTGGAGACCACTCACTTCTATTATATGTCTCTTTGATTCTATTCTTGGTTGCCTCCACACAATGCATGGATTGTCGTATTTTATTAGGAGCACCATTGGGGTAATGTAGGGGTGTCCTTTCTTACCCACATTGTTTGAGATGTATATCAATGCGTTGGAATCCTTTTCGTAGGAGCATGTACACCTTGCGGATGGCTGTCTTTTTCACCATGTCTTGATCTCCATCCTCTTTTTCGTTGATGATGTGGTCCTCTTGGCATCCACCCCAGAGTGCCTTCAAAGATAGTTGGATGCCTTATCCAATATTTGTGACCTTCAATGATTGATGCCGCCAAAGATCCTAAGATGTGTGAGGGATGGCTTTTTACCAAGGCATACTTCATGTGGAGTCTTGTTGACCAACACTAATGAAGAAGACCTATTTACGAGGTAACACATAGTGTTTATTGCCTTTGCCCACAAATCTTGTGCCAATCATGCACCACTAAGCATGCTCCTTCCCTTGTTCATCAACGTCCTGTTGTTGGTGTACTATACCATAAAATTCACCTTTGTTGTCATTTCTCAACACCTTTATCTTCTTATCTATATGTTTTTCCACAATAGATTTGAACTCTTGAAATTTTCTGAAAACCTCATATTGGTTCCTTAGGAAATACCACTGTGTCATTTTGGAGGTATCATCAATAAAGGAAACATAATATAGAGATACACCTAGTGATTGTACAGGTTGTTGAGAAATCTAGGGCATTAACGTTAGGTGATTTCTCTTCTAGTAGTGACTGCTTGTGAATGCTTTTTACTTCTTTAGATTAGGATCTTCTTCTTCTTAGATTATTAGTGTTCTTCTTCATGAAACAGTAACCAATGCATGAACATAAATAGACAAGAGACACAACATGTAGGCTATGAGCTAGGGCCAAAACCTCTCACTCTTTGAGAGGAAACCCGCACAAATTCTTCTTATAGAGATTCCAGTTGACGAATACCAAGACCAAGACCCTTGACCTAGTAGCCTCTCCAAGACCAAGACCAAGACACAAGTCCTCTACCATCTTCTCGTTTACTCTTTCTCAGTTCCTTCTACTTTAGATTTCACACCATAGGTGATGACACCCAACTGTGATCACTGTGCTTGTCAAGGAAACCAAACTTTCTCCTTCAGTAGTAACACCGAATTCTGAACCAAAGTCACTGCCCCTTTTTGTTGCTATCGAGACCTTCTTTCTTGTCACAGTGATGAGCCCTTGTCACTGTTATTCGAACTTGCTTCTCTTCTTGTCACAGTAATGTATCCATCCGAAACTCAGAAGGAGATCCGAACTGCTGTAGACTGAGATCAACCCTTACTGCCCCTTCCTTTCTTCCTTTCTCTCCCGTCCTTTTCTATCCGAACTTGACATCCTAACTTGACACTTCTTCATTGTTACTGTGACTTGAATCTCAGAGGGATCCGAATCCATTACCTCTCACTAAATTGTAGTCTTCACCAAATTCTAGCCTTCACTAAAATGGTTATGCAAATAAGAGATAATCTGAACTTATCTTCCATCATAGTCATCCGAAAAACTCAGAGAAGGATGTCTGAATTTTTGTGTGTGAGGAATAGGCTGAGGTGCCTTTTTGTAGTGGTTTCCCATGAATATAAGGCGACATGTCTTTATCGAAGGGTCGTGTCTCCAAAGGTGAGCCAACATGAGTGTTGTAACTCCATCTTGAAGCCGACATGGAAGAGGAGGACTTGTGCTTGTCGTTGGAGAGCTATTTGGTGATCTTATTGACTCATATACATTCTTCATACATGACATTGACTTTATGACTTCTATGACAAATCCTAAAGCTCTCAATGGGAGCTTATCTACAAAATAAAATCTCTTACTCATGAAACCCATGAAGCAAGCATTACAATAATAATTTTATTTTCTTATTTTCATCATTTACAAAAATCACAATAACATGTCATTATGAAGACCGAACGTAGTTACACTTTTCAACATTGGTACTCACCCAAATACATCACTATGAACTACCTTCAGGATCCCCCTTACCGTTAGTAGCACTAGATGGGAATCTAACACAATTATGCTTCCCATAAATACATTGTTCACAAAAGTCAACTTCTAGAGAGTTGCTAGGTAAACCTTTGATCGTACCTTTACTCTACAAGCTCAAAGTCCTTTCTTTCGATTGTGTCTCATCCTTCAATGCCACAACATGGTCTTGTCCACTAGACAAGAGGTTGACCTGTCAATTTCAAGAACGATTGCACTATTGCATTCACCTCGGTCAACATGCCCCAACAACTTGTACAATGGCCTTGTTGCCGCCTGTCAAACACATCTAAGTTAGTGAGAAAAGCCCTTAACCCCATAAGGTGTGGTTGGTGGCAAATTAAAGAGATGTGACTATCACCTATTTCCAACTTTCTTTGTTTAAGCTCTCTCCTAGGTCAATTAAGGGGGGTGGTCCCTAAAGGAAAACAAAGTTAGAAGGTTTCTAGGAGATGTTAGAGTGAAATGGATTACTTTTAAGATTATGAGCAAATATAATGTGAGCAATATGAAATAAATGAACTTCAATAACCATCAACACATGAGATAATGATAAGCATATATAAAACCAGTGACTTCAAATATTGCTTTGGGAATAAATAGAACTTGCTCAAAATAAAATGAAGCGTTTCAAATTGAAAGACAAACAAACCTGTCAATCAAACAAAAGATGCTAGCAAGGTATGATACTGATGTAAGATATAAAATATGCTTTCAAGAAATACTTTTAAAATATATGATCATTCATAAATCCAAGGCATGTAAGGAAGTAATATAGAATACCTTGCAAAGGAAATAAATTAAACTTTACTTGCAAAAGTGAACAAGACGATACTTGCCTAAATAAGATAATCAATTTAAGACATTTGCATCAATGACAAGTACATGAAATGATTTGCAAGTAAAATAGTAAAATGATTTAGCATGAAATGCACCTAAACTAAAGTTTGATGCAATTATCTTGGTTAATTTAAATCTAAATGCCTAGTCTAGATGTGACCTTTCTTTCGACTATTTTGAAACAAGTCTCTTATGTGAGTTGTAGAAAGGGGTCCAAGAGAAAGACAACAACGACTATATTAACAATATCTTCCTTGGATTACCCAACACACCTGATGCCTTCGGCGTTGCAGAGACTGTGGCTCTGACGATTGCAAGGTCACCATGTTAACCACATAAGAGGGTCTATGTCCCTCAAGTTGATGGAATAAAGGGGGCCTTAATAAAGGATGACATGATTGACATAATTCGAGAAGGAAAGTGATGGATGGTTGATGCCCTACGAAGAAGTTCCAAAAGATGAAGGCTCCATAACATTAAAAATGAAATTCATGACATCAAATGGAGGAGATCTACAAGTCCCATGATCTCCACCAAAGAAGAAATAACTGCTACTGAAAAACAGGTCCCTAGTTAAGAGGGAGCCTGAAAGCAAGTATCTAATTAAGAAACTTGGAAGCAAGTCCCTAGCTAAGAGGGAGCTTGGACAAGTCCCTATTTGAGAGGGAGCTTGGGTACATTCCTTCATAGGAATGAGTATATCCTCCCTAAGCTGAGAGGGGGAGATAGACACATCATTCTTGTCTTCAATTGGGAAGAAAGAATGGAGGATTAGGTAAGCATCTGGCATCTGATACTCTTTAAGGATGTGGTAGGGCATCCAAGATAAGAGTAGTTGCAAAGGACCAATATTCTTTGAGGACTGGGAATCCAGGATAAGAGTAGTCCTGGGAGGACATACCCTGTGAACACTCGGGTGGGGTATGTTCTTTGAAAGACAGTGATGTAGGTGTCTATAAATCATTGGTCTTGCCTGGCTATAAAATATTCGTCTATAAATCAAGGCCTTGCTATGTGACAATGTTGGATGATATGATGCTATATAGATGGGTTACCAATCCGACTCTTCTTATGAGAATTCTTGAGATTGAGAATGTCCAAGTACCTTATATAGATTATGAATACCTCCCTAGTTAAGGAGTGTTGAAATATGTAACTAGGTTCGGTCTTCATAATGACATATGTAATCATCATTTTATATATTTGATGAGAAAAAATAAATTTATTATTGTTGACCTTGAGGAATGGGTTTCATACTCAGGGAAATTTATTTTTATGTCAAGCTCCCATTGTGAGCTCTTAGGGTTTGTCATTGAGTCTACAAGTCATTAAAGTCATTGTCATGTATGAAAGACCCATTTGGGCATGTTACATATTGTAAGAAGAATTTATTTGAGTCAAAGTCAAGTCAAAGAACTCTCCAAGACCAAGTCATAGTGCAAAATACAAGTTGGCCTTCTCATCCATCAAGTCGACCCAAAGACAATGCCAAGTTGGCCTAAAAACATGAATGAGGAAGTCTATATATAGGAGGACTTGGCCTCATTATAGGATCATCAATGAAGATCACAAAAATTCAATCATCAAGGACAAGAAAGGGTCTCACATCAAGCAAAGAGGAAGACGATAAGAGGAGGGATAAAATCACAACCTTTCAAATCTATTTTGGGTTCATTTCCTCACACACGTGGATTGTAACGAGGGCACATTCTTAGCCATAGAAGGACGAAATTACAGTAAGGTCAAGTGGGTGAATCAAGGGTGAAAGAAGTCTGAAAAGGCAAGCCAAATAGTCAAAGATAGGAATCCTTCCCAAGCGAAGGAAAGAAGAATTCTCAAACATCCTGAAATGTCACACGTGTGAAAGGTACAGTCATTACAAAAGGTCGAGAGTTGCAGTCAAGAAGGTCGAGAATTTCAGACAAGTGCTGCAGGGTCAAAGGTTCAAGTTGAAGAAGAGATTGCAGCTGAATCGAGAAGAGGTTAACTTTGACTTGAGGCAAGTTTGACTTGGTCTTGGAGAAGTTTTTGGTCAAGGGTCTAGGTCTTGGAATTCGTCAATTGAAGATTTTATAAGAAGAATTCTTGTGGGTTTTCCTCTCAAATTGGAGAGGTTTTGGCCCTGGCTGATCGCCTATATCTTGCGTCCTTTGTCTCATTGTTCTTTATGCTTTGGTAGTTGTTTGATGATAGAAAACACTACTAATAATAAGCGAAAGAAGAAGCTAACTAAGTGAAGTAAAAACACATCGCAAGCAGTTATCGAGAAGAGAAATCACCTACACCTGTCGCCCCCGAGATTTCTCAACAACTGGCAGATCGACTTGGGAACCCTCTGTTTCCCTTGCAAAATCAAACTTGGCCTCCTCCAGTAAATTCACACAAAAAACGTTGCTACAGAAATATACACTAGCTAAAGACTGAGGTTTTGCTGATACTGCACTCCTTTGATGATCCTGCACTTGCATATGGCAACTCACTCTATATTCCAGATTTGATCATGGCAACTGGAAAAGTGATCTATTGCCCAAATCTGCGCACTGGAGAAAGTCGCCCGACTTTCTTGTTGGTAAACTCATCCTTTGCAAATCTCCTCTTGGAAGCCCTCTCTCTAATTTCTGCTGATCCTTTTCAGTGGAGATCTCCCTTGAAAACCCTCTTTCCAATTTCTGATGATCCTCTCACTGATGCTCTGCTGGCTCAAACTCTTCCCTCACTGAATGTTGTGCTTTGGGAAATTTGCATTGCCCTACTCTCTTGCCCATTCAATGTGTCTTCTCCAAGCCCCATCGACTTGCTCTTATAATTCTCTCGCTGGAGCACCAACAACCAAGATCTAATCTTGATTGATAGCTCAAATCATCTTAGACTCTGTCAAATTACTTTTGAGAAGTCTCTAGAGCAAAAGCTGATTTCCTTAATTAATGTAGTTTAAACTTTAATTAACTAGTTTTCCTAGGTTAGACTCAGGAAATTTTAATTATCCAGTCAATTAATTTAAATAAGGTGTTTTGGAGTCATATCTCACGAAACCGTTTCTGGTTATTGGAGATCTCTCGTTCCTTAGCCTCTTTGACAACTTAGAGACTAGAACACCTGTCTGATGCTACCTCAATATCCAAAAAGTAACACTTTATATGTTCCTCCCGGACTCTTTTCTCCAATTTAAACTCATTCAAAGAGAGGTAGGAGAGGGTCTCTGGGATTGGAGTCATTTTTTTAATCCTAATTTTACAATATTTTCTGCCTGGCATGACCAAATTCAGAGCCTGCCTACTTGCCAGTTCATGTTGCAACCATGACCTTGAATTACAAGTAGCTCTGATTTTGTGCCGACTTTTGCTCTGATGTTTTCTTCAATCGATATAGTGGAGCATGTCATAATGTTGTCCTCCTGCTATTTTGTTAGTTGAATTTCTGAAGTTTTTGTTTGTTTGTTTGTTTTGGTTTCTTTCCATGAGCAATGTGAGAAAAAGTACAGTGATGAACTAATTCTATCACATATAGCAGATGCAAGGCAATTTGAAATTGTTGGATTGGGGTTTGTAGCCCATAAATATTCCATGCCATCAGAATATTAGGTCTGTACAGGATTTCATGTTAATGAATAAAGACAATCTATAGCCTCTTTACAGGTCGATGCTTGCATCCAGAAAACATCAGTTTTTTGGAAACGGCACAATTCCACCCTTCCTGCAAATGTATATGCAAATGGTATATACCAGGTCATAGTGGGAACAATAAACATATTTGTGATAGTTATCTTTTTCCATCAATCAATTCCTATTCTATTCTCATTTCCACTATGACTTGTCACTTCTGACAGTAGCAAGGTCATAGGGAACTCTTGCGGCCGGAAGTATTTCTGAAACTGAAACTGGTATGGAACTCTAGAAATATTCATTGGAAATGTTTTCTGGGCAGTTCCATCGCTGGAAATGTTTTTGAGGAGTTTAATGTTAAAAAATGCAGGTAATGATGCATTCCCAGTGCAAAAATGAAAAAAAAGTAAACGTTCCCCAAAGGAGTGGGACTAATTTATGACCTGCTTGTGTAAATAAACCCTGAAACAGCAAAAACCTAAAAATCATTCCAAACAACAGAAAAACACAGTTTTTTAGAGTTAGGACTTATGATTTATTTCTAGAAGTTTTTATTTATTAAATATTTTAAAAATGATTAATGCTATTTCTGCATTCTTAAAATTTCAAAATGCATCATTTCTGAAACCATAATTGTTTCCTCATTTCAAATGTCTTTGGAGAGTAATTTTCAAGGTTCAATCGGGTACATCTCCCTACGTATATTGGGTGTGGTTTTATGATGACAAACACAGTATGCACACATAAAACAACCAAATGTATTTCATGGAAAATTAAAAAAAAAATACATGATATCCTTCGGTCACAAAAGAAGGAAAACGATCAGAATTCTATATCCAGGGTAGCTTTCAGCCTCAAAATGCATGGAAAATATGCCATAATACCAACCCAATTATGAAATGCATTACAATATAATTCCTTTTGCAGTCCTTGTCGTCAATTTGCTGAAAGATGAGTTCAACATGCCACTCTAACAGGCAATGCCCTCTGGTAATCCAATTTGCTGCATGATTGATTCGTACATGCTATATGCAGTCTGCACATCCAGCAGTAGCAAAAATTGATCTCTGTCCGAGAGTCTCTTTCTATGGTGTAACACATTACACATTTGTCTTATGTTGTATCATATGAGAGTATTATTTTATTATTCTGATGCATTTTACATGATCAAAACCCTAACACGGCTACCTTGGAGGCTACTTGCCATATTGATATGGTTTACTTGGTCCACCTGTGGAGCACACCCATGATAGTATTTTATTGTCATCTCGAGGGTCTTACTTGTGGAGGCACACATTTATTATTTCTTGAAGCTTTTTGTTTGGTCAGCCACTCATTTAGAGGATGAGTTCGACCTTGTGCTATTTCTGGAGGTTGTTGTCCAACCATTCATTATATTATTATTGATTGACTTATCAAATGAGTTGGCTATGTGTGAGAACATTATACTATTCTTTTCCTTAGAGATAAGGACGTATCCAAAATATTTTATTATTTCTTCTTGGAGAAGAAAATGTATCACAGCAACTCATTGCTCCTTTTAATAAGGAGGTTGTTGAGGAGGCTTCATGTTGATGTTTGTAGCTCGGGCACGTACTTCTGCACAAACCTAAGTATCTATGCATGCAGAAATTAGCCAAGATTTCCTTAGACACTTGCTCTAGTGTGAGCAAGTTGCATTTGTAACTCAGCCTAAGTTTTAACTGAGGAAAATCACATAATTAGTATGTTGGCTAATTGAGCTAAAGAAACATAATTTTGTAACTCCTTAGACACTTTTGTGTGAGCAAGTTGCATTTGTAACTTAGCCTAAGTTTTAACCTAGGAAAAGCACATAATCATTATGTTAGCTAATATAGCTAAAGAAACATCAGAAAAAGTAGAGTATTTATTTTAGTAGTTATGTTTTAATCTCAACCCTTGATCTCAAGGCAGGCAAGGTCTAATCTCGACTATCAATCGCTTTGGAGATTAGGGATTTAGTTCAATGAAAAGTTATAAAATAAAGGCTAAGGAGAGGGAGAAGATACACCATACAACACAAGATTGAAAGAGGCATCTTAGTGAGGAGTGTGATACTCTAGTGTGTTGGGT
>APFE030078422.1:0-12431 GCA_000404065.3 Pinus taeda | reverse complement strand
CAGCAGAAATAATACTTCATTTCATTACTGTAAAACACTGAAATATGCTTACATACAGAAATAGAAATAAACTAGCTAGGTCGATGGTAGCTTATCTCTGAGAAGAGATATGGTAGTTACATGCCTCTGAACTACCTTACAATGAGGCTCAAGGGCCTTTTTATTATTGAATAATAAGAGCAAACCCTAAACAACCAAAGCCCTAACCCGAGGAGATGTAACACCAAGAGTTTATGGGCCTCGTTGGGGTGGGTTCGACAGCCAACTTCCCGGGGTTGCAACTTGGTCATATTATCTATGTTTGACATGCATGATAAACCATTGGAAAGATCTCTCTGAGAACTACAACGTAAAAGATGATTATAGTTAAATCATTGGTGGTAGATTTCCAAAAAAACGTCGTTTAGGGCCTCAAAATAGCTCTGGAAGTTTAGGAACCGAAAAACATTTCCAAAAAAACGTCATTTAGGACCTCAAAATAGCTCCAGAAGTTTAGGACCCGAAAACTGCTAAAAATAGTAAACTATGCTACAATTAAGGAAACTGAAAAACTGAAAGAAGCAATGGTGGGGATCAAAGTGGATTTGGCAGGTGGCAACCAATATCCACCTAGATCATTCGTAGTATCGTTGTCTTGTATACTTGGTTGGGTGTCATCCTGAACTTAGATGGGTGTCATGCTGGGATTGGTGAAGGTTGCATCCATTGTGTTCACCGAGTATGGCAAGTGATACATCTCCTAAAATTTTTGTGCCTCAAAGGTAGAAAGTTATGTTCCACAGACACTTCTCAACACCATTGTCTTTGGATCAGTATGCGAGACAATCTAGTGGATCATGTCTGCACATGGAAATGTGGGATACCTGCATGCAACCCAGTACAAGCCAGAGTTGTGTATGTTGACATAGACTCTGCAGTCCTCTAGATTCTCCTCAAAGCTGCTTGCAAATATGTCATTTATTTCCTTCCATTTGATCTTGATCTCCTTGTCTATGAACAACTTACTGTCTTCATAGATGGTTAAGATCATAGACACTTGCTCAGCCACATCTCCAGTTGCGCTCTCAATGGTGTCCTTTGACATTCCTCTCTTGGAAGCCATTGTACCTGTATTGCTGAGAGACTGATGAACACCTGCGATACCTGGAGACAGAGCAACACTCATGGCAATCAAAATGTCAGTTGAAAACCAAAAGCAACTTGAGGACTGACATGCAACACACTTGGGTGACTAACTGAAATATTTGCGCAATTTTCACTCGGAGAGGTTGGGACACTGACTGCCAAAACTGCGAAGAGCACACTCCAGACTACCAATGAGCTAATTAACTACTGAAACTGCGCATAGCACATTCCATCTTGGCCTGCTAAGGATTGGAACTACGCAATACGTAGTTTCAGTCAACATGACTGCAACTCAGGAAAATTGCATAAGCGCAATTATGGGGGCCAACTGAGGCACTGCCTCTCAGAATTGAACAGAGCACATCCTGGGAGGCCAATGTGAAGCAAGATCTACATAATTTCTAGGAGCAAGGCAAGGCCTTCCATCCTAGAAATATGCAGTGCAAGCTGGGCAAGGCAAGGTTCGGTCCAAGGCAGCTTAGACCCGCCCACGGGCGAATGAAAACAATAAGGACTGAATGCATGTGCGAAGTTGGGTGCAGACACGAGTAAATGAACATGCATGCAATCAGTAAGTGCATGATTTAGTAATATGGGAAGACAACGAAGTGTGTGAAGCAAGTCGTCGCAATAGTGACTGTAAGTGCAAAAACAATGTCATGCATGCGACAACAAGGAAATGCAATGCAAAACTTGAAAAAATGCTTTTACAAGCTAACATGCATTAAAATGACAACAAGCATTCAACAAAACCAAGCAATCAACACTCACACAAACCGAAATACAAAAAGTGACAGAAAAGCGGCAAAAGACATGAAAAGCAAACTTACCCAGAAAAAGTTGAGCTGAGTGTGTCGAAGGTTCCTAGATGTGTTGGGAATGCCAGAGCTCCAAAATGAAGTGAACAATGAGCTCTGAAGCGTCAAATAAATAGTTTTGACAAGATCAAGGCTTATGACGTGCATGCCACAAATATAGGAAAAAGTGATACTTAGCGAGAGGTTTCCAAAATGACTTTTGCATGTAACCCCTAGCTGCTAAAAATAGATCCCTAAAAGGGATTCTTTTTTCTTTTTTGCTTTTTTCTTTTTCAGGAAAAAATCTTCCCATGCATGCACAACAATATTGCACAGTTCTGGAGGGAACCGATCAACTTGTGAGCACATGCAATGGACATCAAGCCCTAGATGACTTCTACACAGTTTTTGGGTTGAGTGGCTTTGGCTACCCCTCAAGCTTTGCACAATTTCTGGACTGAAGCCAAGGCTTCTAGCCATAACTACGCAATTTATGAGAGAAAGCCAGTGATGGGCAGCTCTGCGCAATTTTCAAGGGGAGGGAAACCTGCATGCTTTGCGCAATTTTGGAGAGTAGTTGTCTGCCATGATACATTGCGCAATTCTGGAGAGAAAGGTTGGTTTCCCTCGAGTTCTGCGTAATTCTCCAAGTCATCACAAGTACCAGTTGAAGACCAAGTCACGGGAAGTCAACTTGCAGGTGAAAGGCAAACAAGTTAGTCAAACACAAGCTGATATGCCAAATAAACTCAAGTGAAAGCATAAGTACATGGGCAGTGCAAGACATGCTACTAAGGATGGTTAGTAGGGAGGCTCCAAAATGAAGCTAAGGAAAAATTTTGGAGGATGGTTGTAGCCGCTACAAAAAAAAAAAAAAATTAACACTCGAACATAATGAAAGTTTTGTATTCACGTGAGGCTTTTATTACACTTTCCACCCACAATATTTTTTTACTAGGGTAATTCTTCTATATAGTTGGTTGTGGCCAGTTCCACGGGAGGGGTATTGCCCCCCCTCTTTCAGTCAAATTGTCTCAGGAGTTCATAAGAATGTTAGATCAACTAACAATCCCTCCCAAACTCCTCGTCATTCATGTCATTTTCAAACCTCAGTGAGAGGTACTGGAGATTTTGGTCACTTAAATCAATCACTACTTGGAGCATTCTAGCAGAATAAAATTCAAGGGTGTTTCCTATCAAAAGCATTGCAAGATCCAAAGTATGAGGTTAGATCTAATAATATTGTAGAATATGTCTAATCTCTGCAGGATCATGCTATGATCTGCAATTTTATCGGATTAAGGCCCTCTGAAAAGTCCTTAATTGATTGGATCTAAAATAAATGGAACCTCGAGGGACAAACATATATTGAGCTAGGAGAAAAAGGGTTCTTCACAGTAATTTTTTCCACCTGGAAGATAGAATGGGGGTTTTTGAAGGAGGGCCTCACTTTTTTAATAATGATGGCTTCTTCATGCGATTTTGGAAAGAGCACTACAATCCTGAGAATAAGACTTCCTTGTTGCCCTGGTATGGGTTCGACTCTTTTCTTTCCAAAGGAATATTTGAAGTAAGAAATATGTGAAGGCATTAACAATGCCATTGGTAGCTTTTTCAAGATTCTTGAGGTAGACAAGAGAGGGATATACACATATTATGCAAGTATCTATGTCTATATGAATATTAGCATCCTCTTTTAGCTTCAATAGACATGTATTATCAGGATAATCTTTGGAAACAACCATTGGATTATGAAAATGTCCCATTTAGATGCAGGTGTTGTCATCAATATGAACATCCTTTTAGAGGCTGCCTTCTAATGGTAAATAATTTAACAGTAGATCAATTAACACATAAAGAACAAAAAGGTTTTGGAAAATTCCCCCAAAGGACAAGGAATTCGAGACCTTAGGGAGCCACCAATTCTAGTCAAACCCTAGATTTAGAAACATGTTCGTGTCTCTCTTCTCTTTGGAGAAGACCCCAACACAAGAAGTTAATCAATTAGTCCCCTAGTCAACCGTTGTATCCCCAAGTTTTTGTCACCCCCAACAGAGCCTAAGAAAAAGAATCTAGAGGTAATCTACAAAAATCTCTACCAAAGGAGCCAACTAGATTAGTAATGGAATAAGATGAGACTGAAGACCTCTTAGAAGACATGGATATGGTTTTTTGACGCAAGATTTCTTTGGAAAAGGCCTACCTAAATAAAGATCCACAATCCATGCCATACGATCAAATCGATAACACTCAATAGAGTATTAGTTATTCAAAATCGTATTTAGGAGTTCACATGCAATATTTTAAAGATCTCCCCGAGAGAGTCAAGGACAGAAAGAAAAAAGGGTTGGAAGAGCATTGAGGACTTGGTCTAAGAACATGGAGAAAATTTCATTAACTTAGGGAAATTCATGCCAATATTAGAGGCATTTCCTCCTTCTTAACCAAAAACACCTTCACATTTTCCTCCTGAATCTTCAGAGAATAAGTATATTCTTTGTTGTAATTATTGTTATTGTCGGTCTCTGAGAGTTTGATGTTGATTAGTTGATTTCATAGTATCTTTGGTTGATAAGGAAATATTTGTAGTTCTTTTAAGATAAATGACAAATTCTAGATTTTGAAAAGCTAGGCTACATGTAATTTTTCTCTGATTAATGAAAGGCTCTTCTAATTCACACACATACACACAAAGACTATAAATTAAGATCTATTTTACCAAATAAATTAAAATATCGATTCATATTAGTAACTATTAAATTTCTTAACTCCATATTTAAATTTAATCAATAAGCCTATAAAAACATAGTACTTATGATAAACTATGTTTCTAAGTGCTCTCTATATATAATCAATGGTATGCATATCACATTAAAAAAATAAATTATTTTTTTTATAAAATATGTCAAAGAAAAATGCCAAGCACATATATATGTAACTATGTGTATTATTAAGGTTTTAATAAAATTAAAAATAAGAATTTTCTATATAGAGAGATGTGAATTTTTTTTCTTTCCTTGGAAAGAAAACTTTATATTTTTGTGAGAATTGTACATCGCGAGGACCTAGAAAGGTCTATCCTTAGATTGTTTCCTCAAGAAAAAAGATGTATATGTACATCTTTTTCGACAATTCTTCAAAAATATACATCAATATTGATATTATGGTCATCTTCTATAATTGTAGCAAAAAAGAAAAATTATATGCATAGATTATTACAGATTAATTACCATGGCCTCATGAACCTCTCCTTCCATGAATTTGTGAATCTTGAGTCTTCCAGTTGGACCACGTACACCATCTTTTAGAAGGTGATCGACAAGAATATTGATTTCCCTATAAATGTGCTTACATGAATACCATTCCAACACTATAAATTCCCTTTTAATAACTTTGAGAAGATGATATAGATGAGGGGAAGAAAACCCAACTTTTTCTCCCACCATTCAACGACTAGCTTGGAGTCGCCCATAATCTGAATTTTCTTAAAATTGTATTTGTTTGCTGTGTTGACCAGGGCCTATAGGGCCGCTAATTCTGCCATGTTACCCAATCCCCTTCATGGAGAATGATGAATGTTAAGATAATGAAATTTGCTAAGAAATAAAACCACCCCAACACCACATACTTGATCATGGCTTGCTCCATCAAAGGAGCCCCATGGGACTTCATCCTCCAACAATGGTATAATCGATATTATTAGCTTCTTTTGTTTTGATTCAATCTTGAAATATTTATAAATAGAATTGATAACCCCTATGAATACTTCACAAGGAACGTTTTTGTTTAAAGG
Organism: Pinus taeda; assembly: GCA_000404065.3. Taxonomy (NCBI): domain Eukaryota; kingdom Viridiplantae; phylum Streptophyta; class Pinopsida; order Pinales; family Pinaceae; genus Pinus; species Pinus taeda. The sequence goes on along the minus strand of APFE030078422.1, from coordinate 6,716 downwards.
TCACAAGATTGCGGACCCACCAGATGGTATGGGTAAATAAAGCTAGAAAATTGTGAACTAAAGAATTTGAAACCCAATCCAAAACAAATTCCACTAGTGTAGGTTTATCCCATTTGACTTTGGATGGTTTGAAATATGATTTGGCCAAAGACTAGACTTGCTGAAAGTAATAACATTCAAAAAATATACGATAGATCGGTTCTTCATGATTGCAATACAACGAGCATCGATTGGTACCTATCCATCCCCATCTCATATTATTATCCAAGTTAATAATCATTTGTATAAATCTAGCCATAATGGTATTTTACCTTTCAATGGGTTGTGGTGTTTCCAAACAAATTGCCACCACCAAAGAGGGGAGCCATTGAAATCCTCTTCCATCTATGTTAAATATCCCAACTTCGCAGTGAAAACACGTGTGTTATTATTCTTTTACCAAGAGGGAACATCATTTCCCTCCTCTGATAGCCTCATTATTGAATTAACTAAAATATCGATAATGATTTCCATTTGAATGCCTCTGCCTCGTTTAGCTCAATCTCTACTACAGAGAACCACCCTTTAATTTCCCTTGGCAAATCAATGATAAACAAGCATCAACCAAGTAAAAGGGTCCTTTCTTGTCAAGGATATTATGAGGTTTTCAAATATTGTGTAACCATCACCACTCCCAACCCAAGGATCCTAACCAATTCCAATACTCCTTCTATTCCTCGCCCTCGATACTACCTAATTACTAATCAATGGAAAAGCTAAAGAAAGGGCTTCCTAAACAATCAAGGAGTTTTGAGCACTCTTTCTTGGGTATCTAATCCAATCTGTGACTGACTTCCCAAAAAAATGTTTATCTCTCATCATGTTTCACCACAAGGATTTGGAATTTAGCAATCGCTAAAGACTCTTAGTTGTTGAAAAGGTTTGAGTTCTTTATCCCCCAATTGCCCATGTGTTTTGGGTTGGCTAAAGTCTCCCATTTAATCAACGCAGTTCCTTCTGAGACTTGACATCCATACCAGAGAAATCTGAAGCTTATTTTCCTTATTTTTTGTAAGATTCATTTCAGTACTTTCACAATAGAATTCCAAAAGACTGATATACTCTCAATGATTGATTTTTCCAATAGTAGTCTTCCTCCTTAAGAAAGAATTCGATTGACCCATATTGATATCTTGGCTTCCACCTTTTTGACCATCCAAAACTAGTCTGACAATATATATACATTTGGTTTTAAATGAAATCCCAATTATTTGAAGCCATTTTGAAAGTTGACTAGATTAAAAGGCAAGAAGGCCAACAAGTGAGCTTTGACCATTGATGCTACATTCCAGAGTGATACAATCTACTTATCATCATTGATCGACATTCCTATGATCTTTTAAATTTTTTCCAGAATCACACGCATCGAATTAATAATCATAATCGATCAATCCAAGAATGTCAATATATCATCAAAAAATAGAAGGCATGTCAAGGAGGACTGATCTGCCAACTTTGCGCCTTTGAAAACACCTTGATCCACTGCTTGTTTAATCAATTTTCTAAGAGTCTCCACCATAAGAAAAAAAGGATGGGTGACAAGGGGAAACCTTGTCTTAAACCCCTAAAGAATTTAAAGAAGGGAGACCACCTTCCATTAATCAAGACAAAAAAATGTAAACTTAGGGTGAAACCCCATCTTATGAAGACAAAGTATGATGAAAGACTAGTTAACCTAATCATACGCCTTTGATAAATCAATCTTTATGGCCACCGTAGATAAATTTTTTGTTTTAATTGAATGCATTTCTTCTTGGGCTAAACCCACAACATCTTAGATCTAGCGATTCGCTAAAAAACCAAACTGCTCTTAGGGAATACAATTTCTCAAGACGGGTTTCAGTCGCATAGCAATAATCTTCAAAATAAGTTTGTAAATGAATTTACAACATGAAATGGGTGGAAATCATTGAAAGCTTTAGACTCTTGTTTTTATGGAATCAAGCATATGAACATAGAGTTAATGATCTCATGCATACACCCCCTACTTTGTGACTACTTAACTACTTTCAAGATATCATCCTTCATCATATTGAAGAAAATGACATTAAATTCAATGGTAAAATTGTCTAGACCTGGAATTTTACCTCTTTGCATAAAAACTAGTGCCCCATGAACCTCTTCCTCTTAGATTTCCACCTCCAAAGATTCATTTGATTCCTCATTAATCGAGATGGGTAAGAGATTCAGAACCTCCAAAGCTTCCAAGATCAGATAGTTTGCAAGTTCTAAAAGAAAAGATTTACAATAATTAACACCAACACTAGCTTTTTTCGGGAAAGAGCTAACAATATTTCCAATTTGGTCTTCCAATTCCTAAATTGTATTCCTGGTCTTCCTGGAATTAAAAAACCAGTCAAAAATTTGTGTGTTATTGTCTCCTTCCTTAAGCCAAAGAACGCTACTTTTTTGTCTCCATAGCTCCTCCTTGTGTGTCAAGAACTCTCTTTTAGTTGACTCCAATGATCATAAATGACTTCAAGGTGTCCTTGGAAAAAAACCCTTGTGATATTGTTTTTGAAAATGTCAACAATCTTTTCTTGATTTTCTTTAAGGGAAGCCTTTTGTTTTTCAATGAACAACTTGCTCCAGGCCTTGATCTTGGATTTTATAAATCTTAAATTTTCAGAGAATTGTGCCATATAAGAATTGTTCTAATCCTCCCTTAGATGAGACCAAGAGGTTTCAACAAGATTGACCCCACACCGGTATTCAAGAAAGGGTGAAATTTAAATCCCTCCCTCCCCCATCACCAACATTTATCAGACCAAAACTTATCAAATCATTCCAAAAAGGTTTCCTATCCATATATGGGCTATAAATGGATGTCATCGGACAATATCATCTCTTGAAAGAGTACTATGTCCAGATTATATTTAAGAGACAACGAAGGGCCATTCGTTTCGGGGCACCTCTGATGCCCCTTATGTTAAGCGATATGATCTTCATGTAAGAACCCTAGATGGGGTTTTTTCTGGCTCTAAGGACCCCTACTATAGTGGACTATCTTCCACAATTGATATCCTCTCTAGCATTGATCTGAGTTTTGGATGGATTTGACTTTCAATCAACTTGACTGGAACTCGTGCTATTCTCTGCTAAACCCCCTCTCGAAAATGCATTGGGGGAATTCTCTCCTCACCCTCCTTTCCTGCTTGAGAAACCTTAACTTTGTTGTTGGAGCTTGATATAAACAATATGATTAAGAACTAATATAGATTTATTTTAATTCAGATTTACCAAACACTTACACTAATTATATCTTTCAAAGTACAATTTTATTTTTTAATTTCATTTTCAAAATAAAATTTGCAACTGGAAAGATTTTAAATTTTATTTATATTTAGTATAATAAATTTAAAATAAATCTACATTGAGATTGAGATTGAGATTAAGATTGAGAATGAGAATAAGATATATATGTATATATATAATTAAATTTTATGTGAGAAATCACTTTTAGGTAATGAAATATGGTATATAAGAATTGGATTTCATTTAACATTTAATAAATTGGTTATTAAAATGGGTCTATATTCACTAGTAGTGCATCACATGTATTATTTAAGGTGGCCTATCTAAATCATTAAATGATTGTATATCATGACAGAGCTTACCTTACGAAACTGTTAATATCATCATTAGGTTAATTGTCATATCTGTACAATGATGGGTGTCCTACCAAGAACAAATCAAGTCAAAGAGGAGGAGGCATGCAGCCTCGTTTAAGTTGAGATGTGACAACTTCATTATATTTACATAAAAAGCATGTTTCGTGCTAACAAATAACAACGTTAAACCACCCATGTCATTCCTCCTTGACATATATGTGGCCCCATACTTTTTATTTATGGACTTGTCATTAAACATGGCCAATATGTGAATGGTTGATTTTAGAAAAGTTTCCAAAACAATAATATAATTCAAAGATTTTTTATAATATATTTATTATAATTCAATATCTTATTTATAATAAAAACAAAAAATTGGACAAAGAGACAATCATTACTATAAATATAATTACAATCATTTTAAAGTTATTAAAACATTTCCGTATTTTAAAGATTGGAAAAGTGTAACTTAACATATTTTACTCGATAATTTATTGGGAATATTTTTAGAGATGGCGTAAAGTGTTCATTCTATATTTCAGTGAATGTTTGGAAATAATATATTATAACTTTAATTTTTAAGGATTAAAATTTTATGTAACATTAAGTACATTATAAAATTAATAAATATATGGAAAATGATCTAGAAATGTATTATTACCATTTTAATAAATATATGAAAATGATCTGAAAACTATTATGGACAATTAATTTAGATTTATCTTAACTTCAAAACTATTAAGTGTGGAGAAGGATTAAATCTTTAAATTTCATTTTAAAAAAAGATCAAATTTAAAGGATTTGATCTCTCTTGGCACTTGGTAGATTTAGAGTTAAGATGGATCTAGCTTGGTATATATGCCTTTTATTTTCAACTTTATATTTAGCTTATGACCAACATCGTATTATATTTTGTATTTACTTAAACATTTGTTTATTCGAGTGTCACATGTTAGCTTCACATTTAACACAGAAATAATTCCACATCTCCCTCATACTCGAATGTAGAAAGTGTCTCTTGATGAAATAATAAATATTGTTGAATGTGACATGAAGTTGTTTGAGTATCATGCTTATAATACCTAGATATATAATTAGAGGTGTATGTCACAACATTGTTGGTGGGTTAGTGGGCAAAGAAAATTGTGTGACAAAGTTTGGCATAGGCTTTTGAAACTTTGAGTGAAGACATCAACCAGGAAACCACCGCATAGTAGGGTTGTTGTAGTATGACAAGGGCAATGGGAGTAAAACTATGTCCATTAATTTGATGAACACTATCTCACTATTAAACTATTAAGATATTTAGAGTTTTTTAATAACACTGACAACATAAAGAGGAGTTTAGGGAAACCACATTTGAGTTAAAGATAATGATGAAATGTTAGGTTATGTTCCTACGTTATGGATTTCACTCACACTGACAACATAAAGAGGAGTTTAGGGAAACCACATTTGAGTTAAAGATAATGATTGAATGTTAGGTTATTTTCCTACGTTATGGATTTCACTCATTTGTGATAATTTTGTTTGGTGTCCTTGTCATGGTGACATGTTCTATTATACTTTATCAAGTAAGGTGATAATCTTAGGTAAAGATAAGAAAGCAAAACTCATTCTTCTTTCTAATTTCTTATTTTTCTGCTCATCTACTCTACTCACATTTAGCATTATTATCTTTCCTCTTTCTATAGCCATCTAGCAGGACCTAGATCAATGCACGATAATGGCACCAATATCGCTCTTTTTTATAATCTTAATGCGCACTCGACGCTCTAAAGAAAGAAAGGTCTTTTAAGGAGTTAGAGAATCAGATTTGTAATGCTAATTTATTGGCTCAACCATATACCAGACAACCTTTGAAGATTTAAAAATTATTAAGAAACTTTGCAAGTTATTTTGGTTTTTAAAGTTTCTCTCAACATAAATTTAAAAAAATATATTTTAATTAATTATATGGGAAGGGCTCAAGGATAAAGTGAAATATATAAAAATTCATTTAACACTTGCTTTAAATTTTTCATTAACCTCTTCCTACAGTCCTTCCCCTCACTAGAAGCTAAATTAAGCTAAAGTTCTTAAAAAATGTATTTTTTACCAACCACTCTTTAGAAAAAGAGTTTCGCAACCTTTTTCTGTTTTTAATTTTCCCCTTTTAAACGGTTATATATATATATTTTTAAATAATGAATTTTGAAATAATTTATTAAATTTTTAATATAAATATTTTTTAATTTAAAACTTAATTTTTAGCAAATATTCAATCATTAATTATATTTTATTATATTTTAAATTTTTTGCCAATAAAAATTTATAAATTATATAATATATAATATATATATTATATATAAATTAATATACTAAAAAGTAATTGAAATATAATTTTTAAAATAATTAAGGGTTATATAGTAATCAAATATTTATCACTAATTAAAATTAAAAAATAAATAAAAAAAAAATTCAATCACAAACAATAAAACAACTAAATAAATTATTGTGTTTGTTGAATGTCAATCACCAAAATTAAGTTGTGTATGGTTTTTATTTTTTTTATTAATATATGTACTTTTTTATAATAATTTATTAAATATGTTTTTAATATAATAATAAGCGAGTTTAAATAGAAAATATGGACAAAAAACTATAATTCATGAAAATAGAAATAATTGAAAAGGAAAAAAAAAAGGTTAAATAAAAAAGAAATAAAACTAAAAAAAAAATTAGTAACTAACAGAAATGGAAGTTTTTTAAACACCTTGTTTTTTAAACAAGCTCAATAACATAGACAACCATAGACTTCCTAAGCTAGCTTTAAATTCTAGCCAAAATCACCTAAGGCTTAACCGAGGATGGCATAAGGACACAAGGGCCTGGTTAAACTATTGGGAGATCAATGAGAATGATGCTTTGCAAAACATAAATAACATTAAAGATATTGTTACTTCTAAGTTCAAAGAAAAATTATGGTGTGAGAACGATTTAGCGTCTAAAAGAAAATTAAGTTATTATAAGAAGGTCATCAATCCCACCCTTGAAGATCAAAAGTATCTCTCTATTCTAACTAGC
>APFE030078414.1:4919-80333 GCA_000404065.3 Pinus taeda | reverse complement strand
TACCCCATATTATCCCCCCTAGGCATATAACATTCCACCCCCCTTAGCATGTTTCGTCCCCGAAACATGGGAAGAACATAAATAATAAGATCTACTCAAAAGAGTATTCCACTGGTAACATGCACGTGCATCTAGCCATCCAAGATAAAGGTGAACCCTCGATTTCACTGGTGCCTCGCTCGCTTGAGATGGAAGTTGACCGTGGTAGCTCTTTTGTGTTGATGTGTAGTAGGTGGATCTTCGCTCCTTTTTATATGTCATGTGGGGGTTGTTGTCCTTGTGGCTAATTGGTTTCCATCTTGATGGTTGTTGTCTTGCGGGGTGATGTGGGTGATGATATGTTGAAGTTTTAAACCACGGTATCTTTTTCTTTAATTCACCCCTTACTCGAGCCTGACTGTTATCTGGTGCATGTTGTGGTGTCTGCTGTGGTGTCTTATCTTCCAATATTACTTCAACCACTGAACCCTCATTTGATGTATCAACACCTGTAACCTTTTCTGCTTCAACCTCTGTTTGTGTTTGATTGTCGATCATCACTGGCTCATCATCTGATATGTCAGTCCCTAGAACATCTTCTGCTTCAGCCTCCTTGGACTCTACCTGTTTATTGATGGAAATATCCTGTAATGTAATTTTCTTTTTTTTATACCAGAGTTTCAAGAATTTCTTCTGCACATTAATATTGATAGTACCCACAGATTCCATCCAAGAATATCCCAAAACAACATCCATATTATCCATCGCTAAAGTATAAAAATCACCATGCAACACATACTTATCCATAGAAACCTTCAAATCCTTGTACACTTGAACATCCTCATCATCCACTTGTGTGTTTTCAATGTGTTTCGCTGGAATTTGCAATTTTTTCGCCAAGTTAACATTGATAAAATTATGCTTGCAACTAGGATTTATAGAAACAATGATTTTCTCCTTTTGAATCAATCCATGAACCTGTAATAAGGATATACCAGTAGGAAATAGCTCCACATGTTTCTCCTTATCTTGTTTTTTGGCATGAGACCATCTGTCTAAAAGTAATTTTTCAAATTCTTCATCGGGCAGGTTGGAACACTTCTTTTGGTTAAGTAATCCCCACCATGTGGCTGCCTCATCTTCAAAATTAAACACTACAAAAGTTCTCCAATTATGTGCCCATAATTAATTGTGTTTTTTTATGTATTCTTCAATAGTAGGACCATTATATTTTCCTGTAAAAGCCATGAAGAGGGTTTTGAAAAAATTCACTTACTTGGCGAAAATTTGAAATTGTCACAGTTTAGTCAATATTGCTCAAAATCCCTATTATGACCTGTTTTTTGAAATGGAACAACCATTCTGCATCTGCCCATGTGATGGAAATCTTGATCCAGGCACTAGAATTTCATATCTGCGCTACAACTCTCCCGTCGTCCCCAAAATTTCTACAAAAAGAGTTGATTTTAAATCAGCGATATCTCCCTCATCCGGACTCCGATTCGACCGATTGTTTTTTGAAATGGGGTATATTTTCACATAGGATCCAGATCTACAATTAGATTTTGCCGATCTTGCACTAGGATGTCTAGATCTACGCCGCAATTTCGCTGCCCCAAAAATTGTCTCCTTCATCCAGACTCCGATTCGACCGATATAACAGTTCTCTAGACTCTTGGGAATCCTTGTTGAATGATGTTGTTGAATATTTTCATGATGTTCGGTTCAAGAGCATTCATTCCCCATTTTAGATACTCTGCTTGAAGTTCAACCAAGTCCTTTGCCTTTCCTATTTTCAGCTTCTTAATTCCATTCTCCACCTCTTGTAATGTGAAGAGCTTTGAATTTGTGTTGATCATAGGGGGGACTCTACCTTAGATTATTTCTCATCAAGTTGCCTTGCATAATCAAACAATTGATTGGCTGTAATATTATTTTCAAATTGCTTCTTCCTTGGTTGCAGTTCCTGCCAGAAAATCTTGGGATTATTCTTGCTTAAATATATTAACTCTTCTCTCCTTTTTTGCATGAACTCATGTTTTTTCCTTTTTAGTGTCTGCTTATATAACTTTACATTTATCTTCTCTTTTCCTACCTTTTTCAAGGTTCTCCTTGCCAATTTGCATTCCTTATCAAACCAAGCATTTACAGGAAAGCAATTTGATTCTGATTTCCTATTTTTTGCTCTTTTGCACTTCTCAAGTGCACTTTGGATTATATTTGTTAACTCATGGCTTTTGAAGCATTTGAGACCAGTTTTCTCTTTCTGAATTAATCTCTCTAACATTGTCTTGAAGATAGTACCATTTTCTTGTTTTAGAAGAATTTTTCCCCTTGATGGTGATTGTTGAGAGCACTGGGTTTTCCTCTTATGTTGTCTTTCTTCTAACCATGATAACCTTATAAAAATTGGGTTATGGTCTGATTTTAAGTCCCAAATATGCTCTCCAATACTAACTTCATCTATTTTTCTATTAAGCTTTGTGAACACATCACATAGTCAACGACACTTGCCCCATTGTATGTGTTGCAAGTGAAGTTCCCAGACCTTGTCCATCTATCTAGACCATTGCATATAATTAGGTTGAAAGCCCCGCACAGTGTAAGCAACTCATCTCTAAAATGATTGCTAACATTGTCATCTTCTGAACACCTCACCCATTGGGGATTCTCCTCTTCACTGAGCCAAATAGGATTGTTATCCTCTTTGCAACAAAGGATGCTAGCTTGATTATTTGTTGTTCTAGCATTGAAATCTCCCAATAAAAGAACTTCTCCCTACTGAGAGTACATGGCAATATCTTTTTTTAAAGCTGCATATGGATCCTTGCTGTCAAGCCCCTTATTTTTGTAAGTTTTTTAGACTTGAGGGGAAAATTAGCATGCTGCAATTCTTATGTGATTCTCATTCTTTGATATTTTCAACCATAAATATTGTTTATTTTCATCTTCTTTAATTAACTGAATATGGTGGCCTTCTTTTTCTTTCACTGAAACTAGTATTCCCCCATACCCTTTGCCATTTTCTGCTACCTTGTTCCAAACTGCCAACTTCAAATAATCGTCAAACACAGGAGTTTTGCAACCATCATGCTCATGAGTTTCTGTGAGATAAATTATGTCTCTACCTTCCGCAATAGGCCCTAACCCAAGTTCCCTCCTCCAAGGGTAACCTCCACAATTCCAAAAAACTAAACTTAGGTAGACCTGGGTAGGATTTGACTGCTACACAGTTTGGCACATAAGACTCAAATTTGAATCTTCACCCCTTTTTGTCCATGTTGCTCTTGTTGTTTTCATCTCTATTATTGAATTCTCTGTTTTTTCTTTATTGTCAGCTTGTTGCCCTGATTTTCTTGGAGACCCAAACACTGCAATAATTGATTTCCCAAGTCTTATGGATCGCTTTGACCATGAATCTGACTTTTTGGGCTGTCTCACTAAGCTCAGACAGATAGGAATAGTGAATGAATATATTGCAGCCTTTGAAGCCTTAGCTTTCAAGCCATGCGGAATGTTTTGTCAGTGGTCTCAAAGAAGCCATACAAGCCCACATCTGACTGCACCACCCTAGCTTATGGTTGCATGCTTGCAGGATAGCTCATGAAGTCAAACGTGCGTTGGCGGCCCAGTCCAATCGCCCAAATTTCATCACCAAGGGTCGCCCCCCACAGGCCAAAAGCACAACCCTTTTACACCGACTTTGGTCGCTCAATCCTTCATGGATTAGATCTTCAAATTGCATGGCATGCCCACTTCCATTGTGTCTGATCGTGACCCGGTCTTCACCAGTAACTTTTGGCAGGAACTCTTCTGGCTACAAGGTACCCAACTACAACTCAGTACTTCCTATAATCCACAAACTGATGGTCAAACTAAAGCAATCAACAAATGTCTGGAAACATACCTTAGGTGTTTCACTTCAGAAAAGCAACATCTCTGGGTACAGTGGTTACCTCTAGCTAAATGGTGGTATAACACCAACTATCATGCCACCACCAAAATGACTCTGTATGAAGCAGTTTATGGTCAACTCCCTCCTTCCCCTACTTCTTATATCAAGGGATGCTCGAAGTACAAGTAGTGGATCAACTCCTATAGAACTGCACAACCATGCTGGCTCACCTTAGAGAGAATCTCCGTCAAGCTCAAAACCACATGAAGCAACAAGTACATCAACGTCACTCAGAACGCCAATTTCAAGAAGGGGATCAGGTATTTTTGAGGTTGCAACCATATAAGCAAACATCACTCAAAGACAAGGGTTGACAGAAACTATCTCCAAAATTCTACGGACCGTATCAAGTACTTTAGCGCATTGGAGGAGCTTCCTACAAGCTAGCTTTGCCACCCACTGCAAAAATCCATCCAGTTTTCCATGTGTCATGCCTCAAGAAAGTGATTGGGAACAATTGCAGAATTCGAACCAATCTACCTGAACTGGATGAAGAAGGGTCAATCTGGCTCCAACCTGAACAGGTTCTTAATACACGAGAAAGGCACCTACGTGGTCGCATCATCAAGGAAGTCCTCGCCAAGTGGAAAGACACCTCTCCGGAAGATGCAACCTGGGAACCAGCCACTATTCTTCCACAGTTTTTGCAGCTTTAGCCTTGAGGACAAGGTTATTCTTATGGGGGAGGGAATGTTAGGGTCCCACCCTAGCCCCCTTATTTATGTAATAGGATAGAGTCATAGTTATAGTTAAGTAAAGAGTCAATAAAGCCCATATTAATAATTGTAAGTGGTTAACCTACATTTAATGAAGGGACCACAGTTAGTTACAAATGGTCCATGGTATTAGATAGATGGTATTAATAAGAACCATGGTATTGCCCCATGGTATTGCATGTATGAATCCTATATAAAGGATAGAGACTCCCCTCGAGGAGCATCGTATCTTATTTTGTAATCGAGCTCTGCTCTATTGGAGGTTGTCCCCTCGAAGAGGCAAGTGAACATTTCTTTTTGAATAATAAAATACTTGTTGTTATTTCTCGTTGTTCTATGTTCTGGGTATGTTTCTTCGCATATTTGGTATTCTAGTATCATCTTGTAGGTTAAGAGCATAACACACAGAGAGAATAATTATTCACTTGTAGGTGGTTCTCAGAGCGAGTATGCAATTGTAATAGTTTCTCTATTCAACTAATGAATGAAAACAGGCTTAAGGGGTTTTTACCAGTTGGTTTCCCCTAAATACATTTGTGTACTTGTGAATGTGATTAATGCATGTTTGCGAATGTGCTTCTAAATTGTGAATTAATTTCCATAGAGTAGTAGAGTAGAATTGTGTCTCTTGATTTAGATTAAATTTCTTGAGCAGTTACAATTCTATCACCAAATTTCTACAACAAATAAGGAAAAGCTAAGAAAATAACAGAGCTAGGAAAGATATTACTAGTAACAAAAAATTATGATTCACTCTAGTGGAAGGGAAATATTGTGTGTTCATGAGAGGTAAGCCACAAAAGAATGAGGCTTACAACAATATTATGGGGAAGCAGAGGATCTCTGCAAAATTTAACATACATGAAAGACATTAAAATTATAGTGAGCTAGGAATATGTACAACAATTTCATGTTTTATGCAATAATAAGGTTTGGAAACCTTCGCTATAAAAAATTTGGGATGGAATTATGATTGAATCAAAAGAAACATAAAGAACATACACAAAATAAGGTGTATAAAGAATTGGAAACATGATTAGATGGGGTTGAAAACATTGTACTACCTAACCCAAAATATATGATGTACTTGAAGAAGTTGTCTGGGCACCGTTAATGTTAAAAGTTGTTACTATGATGAATAACCAAAACACTTATATTTTTTTTTAAGGAAGAATATATATAAGCAACATAGCTTGAGTATGAGTATGTCAAAGGTGGTAACATGCGACTAGAGAGAATAGGCCTTGAGTTTAGGATTGATAAGACCTATAAAGGTAGTAATGAATTAAGAAGATTCCTAACTGGAAAGATATCCTAGAGTGGAAAGCCACATGAAACCCATTACAGTTGTCAAATAGTTAAAAAATCTTAGTAGCAACTATCAAGAATGGTGGTTGTGATAAGACTACTATTAGCTGAAACTGATTGAACCATAACAATTTTTTTTGTGATGTAAGAAAAATTCTCGGCATGTTACAAATTAGGGAAATAAAAAGAATTTTTTTTTTTCTATTTTTTGACATCCTTGTCTAAGGAATCATAAAGATCAAATTCAATAACCCAAAGGTCATGAATTGTAGAGTATGTGACTGTACGATAGGAAATTTCCTGAGAAATTGGCATTCAAATGAGCTAAGTATTGTGGCCAGTAAGGCTTCTAAAAGAAAAAGAAGCACGAGAAAGTGGAAATTGTAGTGTGTATGTAATGACCCATTTCAAACTGTGAGCAGAAAACAATTATTAGCATTATACAAGGCATGCATATGTTAGCTACATACACATGCATTGCATCCGCTACACCATATACATACTAACTAATTACGAAGAATATGTGAACATAAGTAAATGAGTTAATACTAAATTAAATACGTAACTATCAAAAAATGTAATAAATGTATTAAGTTTAGAATTCTATAATAAAATCTAATGGATATACTAACTAATATTACAATTAATAAACTTATTAATTAATAAACCTATTTAAAGACTCATTAATTAGTAAGTAATTTTGAGAACCGACTCAATCAACCAAATCCCATTCTATGATTTTAAATTTATATTTGAAAAAAACCCTAGAGGAGGGTGACCACCTTAAATAAATAATAGCCATTATGACATGTCAAAGGATGGTGACCGAAAGTTACGAGTGCATATTTACTACCTAACCTTACCTAACCTTAATTGATTGATTAATACCTTATTTGTATTATTGGGCCAAGAGGCTCATTCTACAACCTAATATGAGGGGGATGTGTAAGTTTGTTCATCCGTCCGTTGAGTTGACATGTGCCCCTTTAAAATAAAAATTATGCTCTAAATATAAAAATAATATTGTTTATCATAAAATAAAATAAAATAAACAATTATGATGTAAAGTAATTAGAAGTTAAAAAAATGTGTGAGTAAAATGGTTAAACCTTATACTTTTCAAAATACTTCAAACTTCCCCGATCAGGGTGTGTGCTGGAAAATGGATCTCATCAGGATTTGCACTATGTGTAAGATGGAAGATGTAAGGGCCAGAGGGAAACTTACCCACAACCCTTGTATGCTTGGCAAGGAAGGCATGGTGGCGTTGCACATGTGAGTAATTAATGTCGACGGGACTTGCCATAGCGATACCTTCTTACTGGTGTCAGGGGTTTTCCTCTCCTCATTATCAGGTGTTTGTTTCTTGGTTTCAATCTTAGATATTGGTATATTGCTCTTGGGTCACTCGCGACTATTCGAGAGGAAGGCTACACAGGTTGGTTACCTTGGTGTTGTTGGTTCCCTTAATCTCATGACCAAAACAACTAGGTGTGTTATTTATGTCTACCCTCTTCATCGCCCGATCTTTGCAACCTATTCTCCTGTATCAATTTGATGGGGAAATCTTTATAAAAATGGACTATGCAAGAAATTGGAATCTATGCCGTGAATCATGGAAATATCTTGTTGAGTTTTATTTTGTGTTGTATACTTTCTATATAAATGTCTCGGTTCTCTTTAGAGTTTTATTTCTTGCATGGGCATGTACTGCATCTCCCTAGCATGGAGCTCTGTATATGTAACATGTTTGTTTTTCTGCATTAGTGGTTTACTCCATTCAATGTCTCTAATAGAGTGGAGGATTCAGGATCTCTTGTGTCTAGCTCCTCTTGTCTTACCTTTGTGCTTGGTTGTAAATAGGCTCGGGGAGGCAGAGCATGTTGTTTCTTGCCTTGGGTGGCAAACCAATCTCGTTTTACATATGTGTTTGGTCTTAAGCATGCTCGGGGAGCCTGGGTATGTTGCCCCCTGCCGTGGGTGGCGGACCCATCTCATTTTCAGGTTAATTATTGGGTTCAAACCTAATGTTTGGTTTTTAATGACTCTATGATGTGATAATTTACCAGGTATCCATTTTCAATGTAATTGTCAGGACCTCAAGTTGTCTGGCTACTTCAAGCTCGAGGTTTGGGATGCTTGTTTCAGGGTTTTCTTCTCATTCATTTTTCTGTCAAGAGGCATCATGGTTCATCCCTCTGTCGGTTCTAGCTCTTCGAGAAGAGATGGTTAGGATCGAGGAAGGCACGCTGGGAAGTGTGGTGACAATAGCCAAGTTTAGGCCCACAAGTCGAGGTATAGAGGTCACAAATCAACCTCACAACTAGTCCACAATTCATCCCAATCCTACAAGACAAGTACCCCATATCATGTCAGACAACTAATTTCAAATTGGGAAACATAACTTAATCAACAGGCAGAAGCAGAGTTTCAATTGGAAGATTGGCGAGACCCAGTTCCCAACCCTGGCCATTCTAGAGGTCGTACTTCTCAATACAAGCAGATTGTTCACCTTTATTAGTTGATGAATAACATTGTGGCCAAGGCCATAACGAACCTTCCAACTAGATCTGTTATGTCTGATCCTGGTATTTAAGAAATCCAGAAGGAATTTCAACTTATTCAGTTCCAAATTCAGCAATAGAATGTCTGCCTCAACCGCATTGAGAAACACATTCTGTGTCTTCCCCAGTCTGAATTACCAGGTTCAAGTGCAAAGGATCTAGCTCCATTAGATTCCTCTGATGAATTGCAGTATGCTTGGTTTTGTTTGGTTTCAAATTTTGTTTATTCGACATGGTAAATTTGTTGGTTAGGTTATTATGTTTTAGTTGTTTAGCTTTTAGAAGGTTTCAAGACATTCAGTCTTATAAGGAATTGTTAGACAGACTCAAACTTTACTATTTTTGGATGGCCTTATAATGTTGTTTGATGACCAACATACCTGATTTCCCAATGGGTAGGTTAATGCCTCTAAACTCCTTGAATTATGGTTGTAACATGTTTTTGAAGAATATGAATGAAAAGGTCTTGTCAAGCTTACAAAAAAAAAACTTCAGACTATTTAAACATCTATGTTAACTATTTTTTGTCGATATCAACTTCATATATATCTATATATAGAAACTATTTGTTAAAATAAAATATTTTAATGTTATATATAAAAAAATATCCAATGTGGGTTATCAATAAAATATTTTAATACGAATTAATATTGACATATACAAAAAATATACTAATAATGAAAAACCATTTTAATTTGCATTGATAAAATGTCTATATGTACATGTAAAATATTTTAATGTCAATAGGTATATATTATATATAGTTTAAAAATAAATATGTATATACCATAAAATATTAATTTTTATGGTCAAAATGTTTATCTGGTCCTATATATACTCTATATAGCATTCAAAAATACAATTTAAACAATGAAAAATAACACATTATATTTTACACTCTAAAGAAGCTTGCACGTGAGAAAATTTGATCCCTCTTGGCTCATGTTAGATCTGTACTTAAGATGAATCTATGCTTGTTCGTATCAAAACATCATAACTTAATTTGGTTTTCGCAGTGAATCATGTCAATCTACTCAATTCCTATTCTTTGACAAATCAGGACTCTATGCATTATTTACCAGTATACAAAGTTTTGATGTAAACCATTAATATCAAATATGACCACATCAGATGGCTGGTGACTAAGTAAACAAAGGATATAATAATAAAGTATATTTATTATGAAAGGAGATGACCGGGGACAGAGGGAAGACTGACAAATAGTTTATCCATAGGTGGTGGGGGTTGATGTGAGGTGGAAGATACCTCTTTGATATAGAGAGGGAAAATAGGGTAAAGTTTGGGGAAATTTTTCTTTCCTTATTCATGGATGAATGGAGACTAAATAAAACAAAGGCTATGAAGAATAAAGAATTGTATAAATAGAGGGACGACCTTGGGGAATGATTTTCAACTATAAATTTGGAAAGTTGAGAAATGTTCTTCAAGTTTTGGGCACAAGGGCTAGAGGAATTTCAATCTCAAAGTCCTTTGGGTCTAGGAACTGAAGAGGTTGATCCTAGATAGGCATGGAGGAATTAATTAGTTTGATAATGGAAGTAGAAGACGTAGAGGAACGTCAGATAGGGATCGACATCAAATGGGAGAACCAGGGATGTACTTGCATTTAATTTTATAGTTACATGAAAGGTTGCTTATTTGATTATAGAAAAACTAGGCCCTACACATGGTATAATAGTCAATTTTAAACTCTCGGACCTTGTAGGATCTACATATGGTATCATGACTTTAAAATAATACATGTAGCATGTAGTAAATGAAAGTTTCAAACCATCCAGCCTAGCACATCATAATTTCCTAATTGCCTTTGGCTAGGAGTATAGTTCAAGCAGGGGCAAACATGCACCTACTTAGTAAAATAAAAATAACCAAACAACATCACAAATTTTGATTCACTATTGTATCCCAAAAGACGTAGGTTCGTTGGAAATGAGAATTGGTACTTTAAGCCTTAGACCAAAACACTTATTGTTTCTCAGAACAATTTTTTTTATGTAAATTTAACTAAAATATATGATTCTAAACTCGTACATAATTGAGAGAAAAATTAAACTATTTAGATGAGTTAGGGTAAAAGGTTTTCTATGACTGATTGAGCATGTATGTTTCACATTTTCCAAAACTTGGTAGTGGTCAGTTTCATATCAATATTCCAAATTGAATATCAATTACAAAAGACAACAAAATAGCTATACAAAATAAAGAATAATCAATTTTATTGCATTTGGTGCTAGACTTAACTATTCATCTTATAGAAATGACTCAAGAGGGCTTTATCAATATTAAAGAGAACGCACAAAGTGTTTAATACTATATCCTAACCACTCTCACTTATAAGCATTGAAATTATAGACAAATTACCCCATGTTTGAGTAAAAGTGAGGTAATAAATCTGGAAGCAAAAGATAATTGATAGAATTACTCAATATGTAAAGTTAGTTTGCAATGCAGTGACTGGACATGAGTGTTATAGTTTCTAGTAGCAGAGTGCCACGAGTTGTCATATATTTATTTAGGAAACTAATCAAATGGATATTGTCCTTCCAATTCTGACAACTTCATATCCAATTACTTGTTTACATTCAGGTATAGATGATATCATCTGGGTAGTTATTATGACAATTATGCATCACCAAAATAATTACTATTTCATCAAATTTAGTATGTGAGAAGGACCTAGTATGAAGTTTTCTCATCTTATTGGACCATAGTTATGCCCTTCCTCTTATGTATTACTAATGATACAAAAGTCAATAATGAGCTCACAAACTCTCAAGACAACAATGCATATCTTGCTCAATTATTCAACAGTTAATGGCAGTACTTAAGAAACAAACACGTAAAACTCATGAGCCACCATATGAATTGTAAAACCATGGTAAAATCAACTAATCAATGACTAAATAATTCATGATAAAAGCCATAGGAAATACACATTATATAACCATAACATAACCAACATAGGAACCATGGAAACTCAACCATAATATTGCCAACATAATCACTACAAATGTTTATAGATTGCAATAGAAAAATGTCTCATATTAACATATGAAAATACCAACCAAGTCAGGGACTTCCATGTACTAATTGACCATAGATTGGGTTGAACCAAATATTTCTTTGAACCAATCATCCCCATGCCATATTCCAAGTATCAATGTGTGATATCATGGAATAATCCAAAATAAAACCAAATCAGGGCTTCCAGAAGCCAAACCACTTCAACCCTCAACCACATTGATTCCACCTCCATGGCCAGATATCACTAACGCTAACCAGATTGGTCTCTACCCAAGTTGTCCAGGGCTCCAAAAACTAGTAACTCAACCCACAACCTTCTAGGGCTCTAGAGCATTTTTCCAACAAACTCTACGGACTAGTAACTCAACCCAGCAAGGACTCTAGAGTGTTTTTCCTAACCTAGGCTCCAGGATTAGTAACTCAACCCAAATTATTCCATAGCTTCCAAAACGTTTGTTCCAACCCACAATGATAAGGAACCTGAGCACTAATCAGAAAAACAACAAGTGGAAAAAACCCAACACCATGTCTATCTAGGAAATGGCAAGGAAATGCTAAAACACTGTCAATCCAGGAAAATCTCCATTCCAATGACATCACATAACCAGAAATCACATGCATATACCATGGGTCCATAAATCAATAAGGAAATCACAAATGCAACCTATTACATGCAAAATAATCTAGCTATATCTGCTGATCCAATTGTTCCCTTGTGCTTTCATACTTTCCTTTGCCTTCTTTCTCCAAATCCAATGTATGCCAAAGTGCTCCAAGGATGCTCCAATATGCTCCAAGATTTCTCTAAGTGTGCAACAGTATGAGAGAATGAGAGAGTGAAAGAGAGCTCCAAAGCTAAACTGACAAAAAGGTTGTAAACTGATCCTTAGAAGCTTTTTTATCACTGAGGCCTATGTTTTCTTCATTTTCCTTCAATTTCCCTCTCATGCAAATATTTTCCTTTATTTCATAAACAAAATGCCAATTATTATCAATTTTACTTTACCAATTTCCATAGCCATTAATTAATCACCAGTAATACCCATCACTATGTTTTTCCCAATATCAACTTGGAATATGTGTCCCATGACCTTGGTATTATTTTATTTACATGGAAAATCAACCATGGGCTGTTACATTTTATGTATCTTTGTCCATGCAAAACCCTTTATATGTTTATGGTTTAAGCTTTCATACCAACATATTAGGAGCAACACAGACAACTTAAAAATTTAATGTTTATGTTATTGGTCTAGTTTCCCTAACATCAAACCAATAGAGATAATTTAATATCTAATTTTGTGTTTTCTACAGTACTATGACTCCTTTGATCTTGTGTGTGTGTGTATCCAAAGAAAAAAAAACTTGCATTTCATTATATTCCAAATAAAATACAATATTTTATATGCATGAAGCATTCTCAGTTTCCTTTTGAGGCCAGGGCATATGTCTATGAAGGATCATATACATATCAAACAAAAAAATGAGGCAGATTCTTCCTGCTTTAATATCTAATAATTCTGACATACAATGAGCAGTTTAAGTTGAAAAAAAGAGGGTTAACCATGGTCTAGTTGTATCAATTTTCCATTTGTCCATAAATCTTCAAAAATCCAAGCCTGTAGGAAAAAAAGTGTCATTTGATGACTGCCATAGTCAAATTCATCTGAGACCTATAGGCAAAAAGAAATCTGTGAAAGCATCCAAAAATGCATTCCCTTGTAAGCATTTGTTGCCCTGAGAGATAAGTACGAGACTGGCTTTGAGAGACTAGTGTGTATAACCAAAGGAAAAGACATTGTATATATACTGCCACAAGAAGATATCATATAAACATGAGGTGGCTAGCTATACCAAGGGCACAATTGGAGAAGGTTGAACATGCTTTCCTTGTCATTCATATATATAATTTTAGTTAAATTAGCAAAGTAAAAAGAATAATATTGAAATATTATTAGTTCTAAATTTAATAATAAAGAAAATTAGCATATTATTAAAAAGTGATTAACTTTAAATGCAACAATATTTCTTTATTTTGAGTATTATATTGTTAAAAAAAAACTCACAAACTTCATATTAAAATATAATGTTAAACATTTTCAAAAGATTTACATACATTTACATTAAATCACAATTTTAAAATATTTGTTCCAATATCTATCTTTCTTAAAAAAACACTTTCATATCTTATTTAAAGATAAATATGGGAGATGTCTCATAATGTTACATCTAAAATTAATTAAAATAATATTTCTATTGATCAAATGAAAAGATATTGCCCACTAAATAGCTAGTGGCCAAGTAGTTTGTTAAGGCACTCCATGGTGTAAAGGTCACTAGTTTGAAACTCTATGGACAAAGTCAATCATGCAAAGGGCTAGTGAGGCCTAGACCAAGTGTGATTCTAGGTTATTTTGACGATTTAGATGCACCTAGGTTGCGGCTACTCAAGCCACAGATTAGGCATACTAGTCATTTTAGGACTCACATAACCTAACTAAAAATATTTCAATATCAATTATAAATATTAAGAAAAAAATTATTTCAATGTTAGTCATAAATAAAATATTTCATTGTCCACCTCAATTTTATATCATCTTTATTTTTAATTTTAAAAGGACATGTGTTGACTCCACATTGAGCAGTGACGAGATACACATCATGCATAATGATAAAATCACACATCACTCTCATATTGGGCTGTAGGTGTGCCTCTAGGTGCAATAATTATTAAATGGATGGTAGAGATTTAACCTCCACTTATCATTTTAAAATATTTTTAGTAATCATCACAAAGTAAAGGTTAAAATTTATCTCAAAAGTAGTTTTACCCTTTTACCCTTTTAATTAAAAAAATGTTACAGTACAAATGTCATATAAAATGACTTTAGATTTTTTGGGCATATTGTATTGATAAGTCATGGTATTGGCCCATGGTGTTAAATACTATTAACAAATTAAGAATTTCCATGGTTGAAAATCTTGTTACATGTTTTTAAATGTATATATGTTTTTTTTCCAAAGGAAAAAAACGAAAGTTTTTATTAAGATTATAAAAAGTTTACATTGCATATGCTGAAGCATCACTGTTCACTCTGAAAACTGTCAAGTATGGTTACAAAAATTGCATTCTGCCTGATATCTGTTCCTTTTTTGGAGCTGTAGCTATCGATGGATGAAACTGTCCTGTGTTCCTTTTGTGCCCAAAAAAAACTTGCACAAAAAAGACTATGAAACTGTCATGCTGTAAAAAAACTGTCAAAACCGGGTCTCCTCATGATTGAGGAAAACAACCCATAGCTGAAAAAGTTTTTGAAAAAGCCTTATTTTCGATTTTAGATTGTTTTGAGGATTTATATATACACAAAAATGTTGATAGAAACAAGAAAATATCAAAAAACCCTGCCAGAGATCTCAGGGCTGATGAAAATATGGAGGCTGGTCTGATCTTCTGATTTGGCCTTGTTCGTCTTCTTCTATTTGCCAGCTGCCCAGATCCTGTTGAAGATCATCTTTAGATAGCTTATCTGCCAAGTCATTTCGTTCCCTGTAAATATGACATATGGAAAAACTATTAAACCTTGTTTTCAGTCTTTGAACCTCTCCCAGAATTTGTTTTAAAAATTGATTATTGCATGTACGTTGACCGGTTATCCATCTGATCACAATTTGGGAATCCCCAAAGATTTGAATAGAGGGGGTGTGCCTTTGAATGAGCCAACATAAGAGAAGTTTGAGAGCAAGTAATTCAACATAGTTGTTGGAGCCAGATCCTAACCCCACAGAAGCTTTTAAGGAGTGGGAGGGGGATTCATGGATGACAATTCCTGCACCTGCTTTATCGTTTTGGGATGCACCGTCAAAAAAAGCCCAAGGGATTCCTTCTGCGATCTGAAGTTCAGGAACAATTCGTTGGGAGGAGGAAGCCTTTGGTTCCGGAATACAAGAGAAGATGGCAGCTCCCTGAGCTGCAATGATTGCTACCGGGGTCTCTTTGTCCTGAAAGATACTCTTGTTTCTAGCTAACCAAATCCCCCAGCTGATGATGAGTGGGAGATTGCGAAGATTCCCATCCGGATGCTCATTCCACCACTTCTGCCAGACTTCTTGGATATTGTCACCTTCCCAGACAAGCTGTTTGTTCAAAAGTTTCCCAGACTCACCCCATATCTTTTGAGATTCCGGGCATTTTAGGAAAAGGTGGTTTATGGATTCTGCATCTGCTTTGCATAAGGTGCATCTCCCAGGCCCAATCATGAATCTGTTCTGTAATATGTCCCAGGTTGGGATTTTGCTCCTTAGCATACACCAAAAAAAAAAAAATTTAGATTTTGGAGGGCACTTTAGTTTCCAGAGCAGTTTTGACCACCACTCCGGATCTCCCCACCCTTTCCTTGTCATAAGAAAGGAATATCCATTCTTAGGGGCATATGATCCGGAGTCTGCGTGCGCCCATATTAACTCATCTTGCCTGTCGGAGAGTCTTACGTTGGTTTTGAATAGTTCCTGGGTGAAAGTATTCCAATCGTTCCACCATCTCTGATCCAGGTCCAACTCTTCTCCGTTCTTCCAGGCTTGCCCCCAAATGGATGAGTGACCAAGCTTCTCCACTTGACTGAGGAAGCGGAGGCCTTTCCTTTCCAACTGCTGGATCAGTTCAGGGGGAAGGGCAAAGTTTCCATTGCAGCCTACCCAAGGATCCTTCCCAATCTTTACCTTTTCACCGTTCCCGATCTTCCATGCTAGACCTTGCTCTATCACCTTAAAAGATTCCGAGGTGGCTTTCCAGATAGCAGAAGCATTCTTTTGAGAATTGATTGGGGTCCTGATCCAGTCTTCCAGTGGGATTGGATCAATGCGTTTTCTTTTTACCGTTCTTGTCCAAAGGTTTTCCATCTTTATGAGGCGCCAACCTGATTTGGCAGCTAAAGAAAGTCTGAAATCTGGGAGACTTTTGATCCCCCAACCGCCCCATGCCTTTGGTCTCGCCACTTTCTCCCATGCAACCTAAGGGAGAAACGAGGATTCATTGTTCCCAGCCCACAGGAACCTGCTACATATTCTCCTAATTTTCTCCAGAACTCCTTTTGGGACCCAAGTTAGCGCTGCCCAGTAGACTGGGATGGCAAGAAGCACGGATTTAATTAGGGTCAGGCGCCCTGCTCTGGAAAGCCATTTGAAACTCCAATGACTGATTCTAGCCTCAATCTTGGCGATTAGCCAGGACCAGTCCTCCTTTCTATAGTCATATGGCTTCAACCAGAATCCCAGGTACTTGAAAGGAGATCCCATGCTGCACATTTCATATGGAAAATATGAACTGAACTGTTCCTTATCAAGTCTGTTAAGGCCCTCTTCGATGATTTGAGATTTCCTGGGATTGATCTGCATTCCTGTTGCTTTTAAAAAAAACTCAAAAATCATTTTTAACTCCTTGAGTTCATTAAGGGAGCCATTAGTAAAGATCATAATATCATCTACAAAAAGTAGATGAGTTATGAACAAGTTAACTGCTGCCTCAATACCATTTATCTTACCTTCCCTTTTGCTTTTATGAATCAGCTGACTGAGCCCTTCAGCCACTAGAAGAAATAGCAAAGGTGACAGTGGGCATCCTTGCCTCAGCCCTCTCTGTCCTTTGAAAAAAGAGGTAGCAGCTCCATTGATGAGGATAGCATAGCTAACATTTGTAATACACCCCATGATCCATCTGATGAAGTCCACTTTAAATCCGAGGTGCGTTAAGAGCATGCGAATGTATGTCCAGTTTATCCTATCATATGCTTTTGAGAGGTCAATTTTAATTACCCCTCCCTTCTTGTTTTTCAGCTTAACACTGTGAAGGACCTCCTGAGCCACACCTATTGCCTCATGAATTTGTCTTCCGTTCAAGAAACCAAATTGCTCAGGAGATATATGCCTTGATAAAATTGGTTTGATCCTGAGTGCTATAACTTTTGCAATTATCTTATAGATGCTGTTGCACAATGAAATAGGTCTGAAGTCCTCGAAGGATTCAGGAGCTTCCTTTTTAGGAATGAGGGCGATGAAGGTTACATTGAGGGAACTGTAGACTTCTCCTTTCAATCTTGACTCCTCCACCACATCTGTGATTTCTGCTCCTATCTGCTCAAAAAAGTGAGAGAATATCTCTATTGACCAACCATCCGGTCCAGGACTTTTCTCATTTTCCATAGACTTTATTACACTTTCCACTTCCTCCTTAGTGACTGGGTCCATTAAATGGTTCGCTTCTTCCTCCTCCACATATCTATGGAAACATTGAGCAGTTTGGATGACTTCCGCTATGGTAATCTCACCAGGATCTTTGAAAAGAGATTGGAAATGGTTCACCCCAAGGGATGAGAGGGCCTCGAAGGTCTTAGCTTCCCTTCCATCTTCAGATTTAAGACTCCATATAGTATTGGCGCTCTTCCTCCCTTTGGCATAATTGTGAAAAAAACTGGTGTTTTCATCCCCTGCTTTGAGCCATATAGCCCTGATTTTGAGCCTCCATTCTTCCTCTTTTGCCAGCAAGATTTGATTCTTGAGCTTCTCCAGGCCAACAATTTGCTCCTTTGATTCTTGGGATACATAGCTGTCTGCCTCTATGCTTTCAAGCCTTTGGAGTTCCTCATTTATCCGGGTTAAATCCTCGATTTGTTTCATATGCCTCTCCTTTGCCCATGAGATTGTTGCCTTTTCTAACCTTTTAAGGTTCTCCATAAATAAGAAGCCTTTGTTCTCCTGGGCATCTCTGACAGGGTGAATCCAGATTTCATTAAACAGCTTGTTGTAAGATTCCTCTTGGAGCCAGGAGGCATTGAATTTGAAGGGAGCAGGGGGTTTCGATGGGCCTTTGGAGAGCTCCATATAGATCGGGAAATGATCCGAAGGCCCCCTTTCTTCTATCCATTGCCTGAATAAAGGGATTTCAGCAGCCAGATCCTCATTGATTAAAAAGCGGTCTAAGCGTTTTGCCACCCTTGCTTCTCCAATTCTTTTATTCCTCCAAGTAGGTTTCAGCTTGATGAAGTTTTCTTCTATAAGATTGTTTGTGGATAAAAGGTTCCTGAAGAAATCAGATTGTGGATCCTCTCTTGCATTAGGGCCCCAGGTCTCCGCTTTGCCTATGGAAAAGTTCAGGTCTCCACCCATCACCACAAATTTATTCTTCACAAGTGAGCTCTCCATCAATCTATTCCAGAAGGGGATCCTTCCTTGGCAAGGCCCATATATATTAATTATGGTAAAAGGGAAATCAAAATCTAAAGATTGGCACTCAATCCCCATCACCTGTTTCATTCCCCATTGATTCAGGATCTTGATTCTGCCTTCCCTGGACCCCATTGCCATGCCACCAGAGTGACCATCGGCATCCAGAGCTGAGAAATCCCAACCTGGGAGAAGACCTTTTAGCATAGAAACCACCTCCTCCCCTTTCCCCAGGGTCTCCTGGAGGAGAATTACATCCGCCTTGGAGTTCAATACTAACTCCCTCAGAGCCAGTTTTTGGGTTTACTGGCTAAACCCCTACAGTTCCATGAGGAGATGATCATTTTGAAACAGTGTCGGGGGTTTGCACTGCTCTAAGTGCCCCTGTGATGGAAAGCTGCTTTCCATCTGCCACATCATAAATAGCCTGAGCTTTTGCCGCTGAGAGTTTTGACTTCCTACCCCTTTTTTTCCCGAGCTGAGACTGCGAAGGGTATGGGTCAATGCCCCCTACAGCTGGATAGGAGCCAGGTTTGGAGACCAGAGAGCGAAGGTTGTATGGGCAAAGGGGAGGCTGGTCCTGGGGGAAAGGATCATGACAGCACCCGTCACTATTCAAATCCAGGGAAAGAATGGCAGCCGATAAATTTTCAATGCAGGTTTCGATACAATTTCCCAACATGCCATCAACCAAGTTTATATTTTTTACTGTGATTTCGGGAAGAGAAAGATTTTTGGGCAGATCCTCATCAATATGATTATCCAAACATTCACCTTTTTTTTCAATAAGAGAAGAGGGAGATGGATTCAAAGGCATACCCTTTTGATCCTCGACAGCGCTCGGAGATGTGCTTAGGGGTTCCTCGACCACGGGCTTTGATGCATCCTCTGGTAGCGCTCCATCTTTAGGCGAGTCCTTCGATGGTTCCTGAATGTCAGCATCCAGCGCATGGTTCCCCTATTGCAGTTCTGTGTCCATTAAATCCTCCTCCTGATTAACAACGACCTCTTTGTTGAGTTGCTGAGACCACGGATAAGTCGATTCCATCCTTTCCCTCGTTCGCTGAAACCTTCGTCTCTTTCTTCCTAGTGGACATTCCTTTGCCAGATGCCCATATTCATGTCATCGATAGCAACGGAATGACAAATACTCATAGTCCAAGATTTGTTCGAAAATGTAGTCCTTATACTGAAGAATAATTTTCTCTGGCAGTCCTCCACTAGGGTTTAGGCTTACCAGGATCCGTGCCATGGATCTGTTACTTGTTTCCAGGAAAGACATGTCCGTCTCTAAATAAGTCCCCAATCTGTTCCCGAGCGCCATAAACACTGATTCAACCCAGAGGAAAGTTGGTAGGCCTGGAGCCCTAACCCATACCGGAAAAAACATCCATTTTTTCATGTGCAGGATCGAACATAGGGCTCCAATTTTTTAGTAGCACTAGAATGTGTCCAAGAGACCAGTTCCTCTGCAAAACCCAATCTGCCACTTCTTTGGATTCGAACCGGACCGAGAACCAACCTTTCGGAAGAGATAGTACCAAAAAATCTCTGATTAGATCCGATTTTCAGTTCCGCTTCCCCCAGGATTTGATGAATTCGGAGGAAAAAGACTTCCCTCTTACTCTACCGACTAGAGTGCATTCAGCAACCACCAAAGCTTCTTCGATTTTTACATCCATCCCCAGGACCAGATTTCCTTCAACCCCTTGAGATTTAATCAATCTCCGTTTTTTCCTTTGCCCCTCTGAGATTTTTGTGACCCTGGGTATGTCTCCTAGCCCTTCAATTTCCTGCCTCTCATGATACGCACTGGGTCCGGAGGATTGGGGGGTAAGACTGGCCTCCAATCGATGATCTTTTGACGGATTTAGAAGTAAGTTTAGGGTATCAAGATGGGTCTGGTCTGTTACCTGTGGCCCCTGAACTGGCCACCTATCATCCCCCTTTGGCTCTTGAGGGACTTCAGGATGCTGTTCCGGCCCTCCTCGCTCTTTTGCATTATGTCTGCCTGCCGCAATTGAAGCCCTTGTGACGGGGGCCGAACTTCTTGCAGTCCCACCCCGGCTGTGCCCTAACTTCGAACCTAGGATGACGATGTCTTCCAATCCGCCAGAGAGGAATGGTTCTTCAAACCCTAGAGGCCCTTTGCTGCCGCTAGAAGGATGGATCGGGTTCTGCGAGCTCTTCTAGTTCGAGGGAAGTTTCGAAAGTTTGACCTTACCTCCCTGGTAAACCTTTTTCGTTTTACCTTGATCCTTAGGCGGTGAGAAAAGTGAAAAGGGTTGTTTTTCCAACTTCGAACAGAACGGACTAGGGTTTAGGGTTTCCACCGGCCCGAAATAGTGTTCAACATTCTGGGGAGTTGGGTCTTTACCCCAAACAACAAGTATATCTTCCATTGATGGGTTAAGATCAATACCTTCCTCCGCGATAACCATGGTTACAAGCTGGAGAAGCAGTCGTTGTCGGGATGTCAGGCGTTGTTAAACACGGACTGTAAAAACCCGTTTTGTTTTCTTTCTGCAGTAAAAACCTTCTGTTACCGAAAACTCCAGGTGTCTGTCCTGGCTGAGGAGCGCTAACACCTGTCGTTCAACCCTTGCTGCTACCTGGACGGGGTCTTCTAACCTAGATCTATTCCCCGACCATCGTGGCTGGGCCCTAGCCTCAGCCCTACGACCTAGATCTGGCACTGCGCCAGCTACCAAGGTCTCCCCGTCACCTCGCTCCATCCTTCGTGCTCCCTGTCACCGCGCTCCATCCTCCCTAGTGGTCCAAGCATCATAGCATTCATCCACTGCTTGCTTGCATCTTGTCTAAATGTATATATGTTTATCTCATATATTGATTTTTTTTAATTATTGTTAATAATAATTTAAAATTTCATTTTATTTTTATGATTTTATCATGAAGTGTGTGTTTGGATGCTTATCATGCACTAATGTCTATTGGCACCTACCAACCATCTTATCTATATAGCTATACTAATATAATCTTGAGCAAATTCAAATACATAAAGTAAAATAATTCTACGGTGTGAAATAATTCAAAGGAAATGCATAAATTGATTGTGGTATTATAGTGTAAATTAGCTCAATGGAAGATGAAGGAGAAAAACTTCACACCCACCATTACATTCCATCACACTCCCATATAAAAATGCACATTGACACTCCATCCCACCTTGACCTTCATATATTATGAAAGTTAAATGCACAATTTAGTCTTTGTAATATTTTTTTTTACCGTGGTGAATTGGTAATTTGTTGGACTAATCTAAATGAGGTTCTTGTTGTAACACCAAGAGACACCAAGAGTATATCTAACAACAGGTAAGCTACATATACCAAGAATTTATGACTTAAGCAAAAATTGAGACTGAGCCTCCTCAAGGGTGGGGGAGCCCACTCCTTGAGCCTTATCGCAAGGGGCGACTGATACCACGTGAGATTTGAAACCAAGTGGAGGGGATAACATCCCATTGTGCCAACCACCCTATCATCCCACGAGGAGACTTGTGTTTGTAATTTGTTTTTAACTATGGTGAATTGGTAATTTATTGGAGTAATCTTGGCAATGCCTAATATCAACTTAGTTGCTACCACTATAACAACAAAAGTATATCTAACTGCCCATAAACCAAATATACCAAGAATTAATGACTTAGCAAGAGCCAAGACTCCATGAGGGTGGAAGAACCTGTTCCTTGAGCCTTATCACAATGGGCCAAAAATGCGTCCCATGAAATTTGAAATCACCTGAAAATAATAACATCCCATTATACCAACTATATGATCCTCCCATTGTATTTATAATTTTTTTTTTTATTAACCATAATAAATAAATATCTTGTGAGAAATTTTTGAAAACCCAACCACCTATAAACTAAATACACTGAGAATATATAACTTAATAAGAAATAAAAAACCATAACCTTTTCACACGATTACCTGAACCCAAAAAAATACCCATCCAATATATATATATATACCCCTCCAATATATATATGAAAATGACCCTTCACAGATCGATTCATACAAAATATTATGCCCCCTACAGTGGACAAACTCTGAAGTTATGGCTTTTAATGATGTGGGCATTTTGCGCCGATATGATATTTTTATCGTCAAGTAAACACATCAAGCTGTTAAAACATACCGTTACATCCAGACCACGTCATCCAAGTTCATTGGATTTCTTAAAATTTAAAATTATATCATAATGAGTTTTATTGGATACCGGCAATGTCGTTCCGTCAACGTCATCGCTTTCACTATCAACTTGCAAAGCGCGCCGTACATTCCCTCGTATACTTAACGTGACCGTGAACTGCAAGCTGATTCCAGGGTTGCTTCCGTCTCCCTATCACCTTTAATGGAAAAGTTGTCACACGCGCTCGAAGTATAATCATCTGGCAACTATTTTGCTTTTAAGAGTGTAAGCAGAATGTGGAATTGTGATCCCTCTGATAATATGGATGTTTTAACATTGATGGATTGGATGCCAAAACTTCACGCAATGCAATGCTGTGTACGAGAATACTTACTT
The DNA here is from genome assembly GCA_000404065.3 of Pinus taeda. Classification (NCBI taxonomy): domain Eukaryota; kingdom Viridiplantae; phylum Streptophyta; class Pinopsida; order Pinales; family Pinaceae; genus Pinus; species Pinus taeda. The sequence goes on along the minus strand of APFE030078414.1, from coordinate 57,000 downwards.
GCGCTTAACGGATTCTTCACCTTCACATTTTCTACACATTGTATAAAGATGAAGCATGCTATCACTGTTGTGTTGAGCAGAGTCGTCGTTTCCAGTGTGAATATTGCAGTAGCCACGGGATCAGCAAGTTGCAATACAAAATATTTTGGGAGAGTTAGAGATCCTTGGAGAGGTTTTCGTGACAATGGGTCGGTTTGGGTGTTTAATGTTGGTGGGAATTGCAATGGAGATATTGATCCTCCTTCTCCTTCTTGGTATGGCTCCTCAAAATGGCGTGGAAGCTTGGGGAAGTGAAGGACATTATTCTATTTGTAAGATAGCTGAGGTAATTATTATTATTTCTTTTTATTGTTGTTGACATTGAAAGGATGTTTGTATTTCTATCTATAACTTCATGTATTTTCATTGGTTTTCGTTATTGTTTTCTTTTGTTGTTTCTTTTTGGGCTGTTCATTAACCTTTTAGGTTGGTGTTTGGCTGTTCATGGACAAAAGTGCAGAGTTTGATGTAGATTTCTGAGTGTTGCTTCCATAATTGGATTTAAAAAAATAGAAATCCGTCACTTTTCTCTTCCTCTAGTTAAATTTAGAGATACGATTTCCTAATTCAATTTATAGTCCACATAAATCCCCTTTTATTGTTAGTGGCAGAATGGTTTGATCTTTCAGTAGAATCAACCCTTTGCTAAGGGTTATTATTCCTACAAATTTGTTGTCGGTTTTCCCTCTACTAGCCCTGTTAGAATTGCCTCTTGAGGTTCTATCAAAGCTTATTCTGAGTAATAATGATTTTATTATTAGTTGCAAAATGGTCAAATCTTTCAGTAGAATCAAACCTTTGATAAGGGCTATTATTCCCACAAATTTGTTGGCAGTTTCTCCTGTACTAGCTCTGTCAGAATTGCCTCTTGAGGCTCTATCAAAGCTTATTCTAATTATCTGATTCAAGGGTTTTTTAATACTTTCGAGGTTACATATGCTTTTGTAGACTGCACTTTCATGCTCATTCTGGCCATGCATTGTTTCTCATATACCTAGTAGTCGTTTTGACCTATTTATGATTACCGGTTGGATGTTATTAAATTATCGTATCTTATCTAATCGCCCTTTAAATCTTCTTCTGGTAACCTTCTTTAAATCTTTTTCTGTCAACCTTCTTGATAATATACACAACAATATTTATAAAAATCTTATCTTGAATATACGATAATGATTTGTTTTGTATATGTAATAATGATTTGCTTTCCCAAAATATTATACGATTTCTTTCTGATCATTTATTCCTAGCCACCATGATCGGGATTCTCGCCTGCACTTTGTCCCTTACTTTCTACCTGAAGTGGCCAGGCCACCTACGAAGATTATTGCTATGTTATCTTGGGAGGAATGTTAAATCATTTCTTGGTGAATCTGTCCGAAATCGACTGTTCGAAGGGGCGCTTTCTAAATAATTGGTCTAGGGGTCTCAAGCTTCTCAAACACATTACACATTCCGATATTCCTATGAATTCTCCCCTGCGTATGCTGTTTGGATGTCAGGTTTCTTTGGATGTCACGTTGCCATATAAATGTTAAGTTCTGAACCATAGATTAGTCTTATAGGCTTTGGTGCATGCTGTGTCTTGTTTGCGTAAGTTATGCCTATTTGATTCAGAATTCCCTTGATCCTTTTTTTCCCACCTCAATAAATCTAAGCCCTTTTTAACTAATACTTGTCGCTTTTTCATTTCTTCAGAGAGTTTTTCTTTTGTATTTGTCAGTATTTCTTCATACCATGAGTCTACGGATCTCTATTTACAGGGGTTTCCAAGATTTAAAGTTGCATGTTCTTGAGCTTCCCAATATTGAATCTTGATACACTTACCTCATACTTAGTTGGCCACAATGTTCTTAACATGATTGAAGCTTATTGATTTGTTTTGGGGAGTGGGTAACTGATTCCAAGTCTTCCCAAAAGAGGGCTAATCATCCATGTTGCTTTTCCTAAAAGCTGCCTTTGAGGATCGTTCTCATCTCCTTCATCACACTTCCAAATATGAGATCCATTAGGAAGTGTACTTAATTTGGGCATATCTTACCAAGGAGTGTTTGGTGTGTAAAACTGGTTTATTTAGTTGGGAGTCTAGGGACTATTAGCTGGGTGAGGATATTTTTTTGAGTCATATATATACTTAGCCATTTTGATACTTACAACAGCTAGTGTTTTATGGTCAAGTGCAGCAACTCCTAAGTGAAGAAGCATCAATGGCAGTGAAGAAACTGCTCCCTGAGTATGCAGAGGGTGATCTTGCTTCTCTTTGTTCGTGGGCTGATCATATGCGATTCCACTATCCCTGGTCAAGTCCATTACATTTCATTGACACACAAGACAATAAGTGTTCTTATGTTTATTCCAGTAAGTTATTCTATCCAAGATAGACTTCATCCCATAATTATTATTTTAATTTGGGTTTTCGTTTCTGTTTTTAGTCAAATACTCTCAGATTGCCCATCAATTTTGTACTTTTATGTATCTCTGTGTTTACCATCATAAGATGGGTATAACATGAATTGCTCGAGAGAATTATCTCATCTTCATGATAAACTGAAGGATGTGCCACATATAAGAAATATCTGAGTAACAACCTTATTAGAAATCTGAGAATCTTTCTGTTTGTTTGCAAACAGGGGACTGCCATAATGCCCAAGGAGAAATAGGCATGTGCCTTGAAGGTGCCATAAAAAATTACACTTCTCAGCTTGAAACTTATGGCAGCAGAGACGACAGAGAAAATTGTATGTTTATCCTGTATTGCCATCATCTTACAATTAGTTCTCTATCTGTGACATGTGTTTTATATCTCATAGTGCTTTCGCAATAAATTATATTTGAGTGTGGTTTAATTCAAATACCAGTGGAGGCTAATACCCATTTGTATTACTTGCAGATAATTTAACAGAAGCTTTACTATTTCTGTCTCATTTTATTGGAGATGTCCATCAGGTCATATCCTGTCTATTTATACATTTTCCATATGGATAATTTATTAGGAACCTACTCATTGATACTGATTAATGAAAAATATATTTGCAGCCTTTACATGTGGGGTTCACTACAGATGAAGGTGGAAATACAATCATATTACACTGGTACAAGCAAAAGAGTAATTTGCATCATGTAAGTAAATACAATATCCTCTGCCCAGTAATTATATTAGAAGTATGGTGTTCTTCTTTTTATCCTTTACCTTAAAGGCACATTGGTTATTTCAATTCTGTATTTTTAGGAGGGGAATTAAGCAAGCAAGGTAAGAGGTGTGGGAAGAAAAATTGTAGATTTTAGAATGAAAAATAATTCATCGAAGTTGCCTTGCCTTTGTCCTATTTGTGTGTCTCACATCAATTGAAGAGAAATTTTCTCACCCTTGTTTTTATCATGTACTCAGAGTTTCCACCTGTTAGCTATTATTCTTTGACAGCTTTAAACGTTGGTTGGGCCCTTGAATCTTATGAATTGACTTGACTGCATCAACTAGACTTAGAATGAGTTGACAAAGTTTGCAACCGCCAAAAGTGTGAAATGTCTTGTATGCATACCATTTTCCCGTGACTTGAGTGAAAACAAGTAGCTGTACCCTTGGTCCCTTGTACATTCACCATGTTTCCAACATCTACCCTTGTTATCTATGTTTCTTCAAATAATTATTCTGCTGTTTTGTTAGAGATTGTTGCCCATGTAATTAAGTTTGGTCCCTGTCAAGTGTCTTGCCAATAGGTTATTAAATTAAAAGTTGGTCTACTCTTAACAAAGAAGGAAGATATATTGTCAACAAATAAAACAATAGAGGACACTGGCGGAAGGAATAATAAACATCTGACGGGTGGAATCCATGTAGTTCAAGTCTCATTTATAAGCTCCTAGGCACTGGTTGCTAAAGCTAACTGCCTCTTCCCAAAATCCTGAGAAAGCTATATAAAGGACTTAATGTTTTAAGATCATGTTCGTTCTTTTCTACTTAACTTCCTATCCTTACACGTCTTTAGAGGGATATAATCTCAGTCCAAAAGTGTAAAGTATTGCCCCAAACACCTTATTACAATAGTTAACAATCAAACTCTCATGAGAGAATATACGCGGGACTAGGTGCAATCTAGCATGCTCTATGTTTACGGTGTTTGTTTAGACCTTATTTCAAATTTCAGTTGGCCTTTTGATTGACATCTTGGTGTGCCTTCGTTTCTGTGACTGTCAACAGATATGGGATACGCTGATGATCGAGACAGCCATGAAAGATTTCTATGATGATGACCTTGCGGTTATGATCACATCAATTCAGAGAAATCTGACCGTATGTGCCTTCCTCTCTCATTTCAAAAATGTAGTTGACTTGGTAGATACTTATTTACTTTACCATAAGATGTTTTTGGGATATTACAACGAGTTATTGAATTTTTTCCTTGTACAAGGAAAAAGTTAATAGTTTGTCTGTGTATTGTGAATTTCATCAAGGATTAAATTTATATATTGTTTCAAAAACAGGATAGCTGGTCTGATGAAGTACCTACATGGGAGAAATGCAATGGACGTGATATACCCTGCCCCAAATTGTGAGTCTTAAAATTCCAGAATTCTATTATCCTCTTTGGACTCCAATATATGAAGTTATTTGTTCTTATGATCTTTGTTAACATTTAATCAACATTAGGTCCTCGATGCATTTGGTGAACCATTTTTTATTGCCGTCAATTCTTTTTGTAAAAATGAAGCTAATTGTTCAGAAAAAACAAGAGTAATTATATTGAACTTTTGTAAGATCATGTGTAGTGCATATACAATCTTGCTCATAGTTTATGCCTGTCAAGACACAGAACTAGACACTAAGTCATGATTTAGAGCTTTTGCTTCTTATCACTTATGCCTAGTTTTCTGTAACAAAGGAAATGCCAAGTTTCCTTTTGAGTGAATGGTTGAGAGTTGTATTCTAAGAAAAGCTTCAATGAGTTGTGTTTCACTGAATATGGTTATGTATTTTCTGAAGGTAACAGTTATATCTCTTGGCACACTTAGTTAAGTACATCAGATATCTAGAATGGCATTTGTTGGTGCAGAGCGTTGTATTTTTAAGACACCGATTGGTATAGTGACTAGTCATCTTGTTTCCGACTACATCACTCCAACTACTAATATGCATAAACTTTTGATTTTGAGCTCGCAAAGCTCATGGTTCAAACATAACTGCATATAAGAGATGGAACTTGTGACATGGGCCTGTCATCTTTGATGATTTTGTCATTTGATAGGATGTATAGTTGTCCAAGGTACTGGTGATTTAACTCCAACTAATACCAACTGCAGTAATACATGTAGTTTTTTAAAAAAGAGGGTGCACAAAAAATGTGACATTTAGCTGTTGTTAATCACAAAGAAATAGAGAAGAGTGTATGGGAACACATAAATTAGGACAACGAGGCAATAACAGCAGCTACAATCTCCTTCCAGGTAGCTACACCAACAATGCATGCTAAAAGTTAAAACTGATAGATTGGTTGCTACCTTAACATATAATTAATTGATTGTCTGAGCAGATTTTTATCAAGTATCCAATATAATTTTCACTGAACTGTACAGTGGTTTCGGAGAAGAACACATTGATATCCATAATTTGTCTTGCAATTTATAGGTCACCTTTTAGGCTTTTTTAAGGAGGTAGTTCCATTTCAGAGTTAAATTAGGACCTTAATGGAATAGACCCTGAAGAGTGATAACTACGATTCTATTCTTCATATAATTCAACTCATTTGATATTTTCTTTGGCATAATTATTAATGATCTTTTGGAATTTAAAAATCTGACATCAGGTATGCAGATGAAAGTATCATTCTTGCTTGCAAGTGGGCTTACAAAGACGCTGAAGCAAACAGTGTTCTAGAAGGTATGTTCATCAATTCACATCAAGAAGGTCTTTGTATTTTTAGTATATTTTGGGGCATGATTGCTGAAATGCCATCCTTTGCAGATGACTACTTCCTCTCTCGCTTGCCAATTGTTGAGAAACAACTTGCAAAAGCAGGTGTAAGGTTGGCTGCAACACTCAATCAGTTATTCAATTCAAAAGAAAGCTACAATCGGAAATCAGAACTCTAGAAACAAAAAGGTTGTGTTGCTTGCAACAATAGTATTGTAATCTATATTTAGATCAGAAACAGTGCTTGTGCCACTGAAAAACATCATCACTGTCATACATCTTGATTGCTTGTAAATAAATTGTAGCTTAACCCACAGGAGCATTGGTATGAAGGATTCATGTATCATAAAGATGTCATGTAGCTCTGTTTACATAGCCATTTTAATGTTTTTTGTTTTATGATTTTCCTTGAATTTTAAGGTACTACCTTCATATTTATTTATTTTCAATAATTGCATGGTCCTTGAGACACTAGAGCTCCTTGAATGATTGAACAGGATAAAAGCCATGCAAAGGCAACATCTTCCTGGATTCTCATAGACCCTTTTTTGGTAGAAGAATCTGTGTTAGAGCTTTATTGATTAATAAGAGTCACATAAAAAAATTGTCTTTCATTGGGCATTTTTGTTTCACCACCATATCTGTGGTGTATCAATTCTATCCTATTCTTGGCTCATAATTATCAATAGGGTTTACGGACTAGAGAGGTTCACTCGCCTCATCTTTTAGTTTTACAAAACATCTTCCCAATTTGGGAGAGTTACAGAGCATTGGAGAGGTTTTGATGATAACGGGTCAGTTCGTGTATTTAATGCTGGTTGGAATTGGAATTGACATATTGGTTCTCTGTCTCCTTGTTGGTATGGCTCCTCCTCATGGTGTGGAGGCTTGGGGAAATGAAGGACATTAAGATAGCTGAGCTAATTATTATTCTTTTTTTTATTGTTGTTGTCATTGAGGGATTTTGTATCTCTATCTGTAGCTTAATGTATTTTCATTGGGTTTTATTATGTTTTGTTTTATTGTTTCTTTTTCGGCTGTTCATTAACACTTTAGGTTGGTGATTGGCTGTTCATGGACAAAAGTGCAGTATTTGACGTAGATTTCTGAGTGTTGTTTCCATAAGTGGCATTTTCAAAAAATAGAAATCCATCACTTTTGTCTTCCTCTAGTTAAATTTAGAGATACAATTAGCTAATTCAATTTATAGTCCACATAATCTAGGGAGATTTTCTTGGGAGGGAAAGCCAGGTGCCAGTTAGATGCTGAGTAGATCCCCATCTTCTATGAACTCAATTTCTCGAGCTTGTCTATAATTAACATGAAATTCCCTTTTTATTATTAGTTGCAGACGGTTTAATCACTTCAGTAGAATCAAATCTTTGCTAAGGGTTATTATTCCTACAAATTTGTTGCCGGTTTTTCCTTTTCTAGCCCTGACAGAATTGCTTCGTGTAGAAAATCCATGAAATTCTGATCTGCTAGTATGAACAATCTGAAAATAAATTTTCTTTTCACAGTCACAGAATTTCTCTAGCAAATAGCAGTGGAATAGAACAGAAATAGGATGCACAATTTCACACAAGAAACAACACAATTTTCTAAGGAACCCAACAGGGAAAACCCTCACTTCAGAATTTTATTGAAGAAGAATAAACTACAGATCTCTTACAACCAGCTTGTCTCAATCAGAAAATACAATATTCTGTCTGCCTTAAACTAGGCTTGAAACACCTGCTGGAATGCTGATCTGCTCCTCGAAAATTGTGCAACCCTGAGCTCTTAAATCTATGTGCATTCCTTAGGAAATAGGCCCCAATTTCCTAGCGCATTCCCAACTCCTAAAAAGTAGGAATTTCTCCTATTTTTCGGCGCACTTCTCAAGGCTGCCTTCCTTCTCCAATTCACACAAGAGAAAACTTCTTGGCTTGTTCCTCCACAAGCTCTTTTGCGCACAAACTTGTCCTCAAGAAGAATGAATACAAAGTGTGCCTTCGATCTCCTTATAAGCAATTCGATTTGGCTATTGTTAGTGAGTTTCTAAATTAGGAAGTTGAACTGGAGTATTTCTAGTTAACAAAAGTCAGAACACTTAGTTAATTGGATCCTCCTAAAATTTAGGAGGCTAACTCCACTTGAACATTCAGTTCCCAATTTAACTCACACTAGAGGATAGATAACTTGTTCCCCCACAAAATTGCGCTAGTCAAACTGCTTCTTGAACTCATCCACATCACCGGAACTCGTGCATGATCAAGAAGATCACTAAATCGATTCCTTGAATTAAGGCACAAATCAAGGAACCCATTCCTTGGCTAATTTCAACACTCCCTCTAAGCAAGGAAGGGATTATGTACAACTCCCAACTTATCTCTGTGATGAACAATACTACTTGTTGCCAATGCCTTGGGCAAGATGTTTGTTGTCTGCTCCCCTGTTGGAATGTACGGTAGCTTGACTATCCTCTTCTGCACACAAACTCTAAGATGGTGATATTGGATTTCAATATGCTTTGAGGATCATGAAACATTGGATTCTCAGAGAGCTTAATGCACCTCTGATTATCACAATGTATCATGATAGGCTCCGTTCTCTGCCTGAAAAGTCCCACAAGTACCTTCCTCATACAAAAAGCATCACAAGCTAACTGACTAGCAACCATGTACTTGCCCTTTGCTGAACTGAGTGCAACTGACCTCTACTTCTTGTAGCTGCTGGACCGAGAAACTGCCGCTGACCCAATGCTAAAGATGCCACCTGAAGTACTCTTCCTGTTTGTGGAGCTCCCTACCCAATCTACATCTACGAAGCCCTCAAGCCTCACTCCATCAACTTGTTTGTACCACAATCCATAGTCCATTGTGCCTTTAAGATATCTCAACACATGCTTTGCAACAACCCAATGCACTTTGGTTGGTTCTACCATGAATTGACTCTGTTGGTTGACTGTAAAACAAATATCAGGTCATGTGTTGACCATGTACATCAACAACCCAATGAGCTGTGTGTACACTGTATGATCCACTTGCTCTCCTCTGCCAACATACACCTTCATCCAGTTTGTGATTAGAGGTGTGCCCATGGGCCTGCAATCCTGCATATGAAATCTTCGGAGAATCTCTGTTGTGTACTTGCCCTGTCCCACGAAGATCTCACCATTACCCTGCCAAAACCCCAAGCCAAGGAAATAGTGCATAAGCCCCATATTTTTCATCTCAAACTCCTTTGCAAGGTCCTCCTTGTGATCCTGGATCAAGCTCTCACCTCTAGTCAATATAAGGTCGTCGATATAGAGAACAAGAATGAGTGAAATCCCTCCAACCATGATGTAATACAAGTTGGCATCTGCCTCACTCTTAGTGAAGCCCAATCCTTGAAGGTAGATGGCAATCCGAGTGTATGATGCTCTCGAAGCCTACTTGAGCCCATAAAGAGCTCTCGTAAGCTTGCACTCATGTGTATCTCTGCGAAACTGCTCAAATCCCTATGGTTGCTCTATATAGATCTCCTCCTCAACAACTCCATTGAGGAAGGTTGTCTTCACGTCCATCTGGTGGATCTTCCATCCCATCTTCGCTGCAAGTTCTAGAATAGTCTTAGAGGATGAATATGGTGCTACTGGGGCAAAAGTCTCCTCATATTCTATGCCCTCAATTTGTGAGAAGCCCTTGGCCACAAACCTGGCCTTGAACTTCTCCTCATTCCCATTTGCTCCATGTTTCAACTTGTACGCCCACCTAGAACCAACTATTGATTTCCCCTTGGGTCGTGGAACAACCTCCCGGACATCATTCTTCATGATAGAGGAATATTCCTCCACCATGGCATCTTGCCAAACCTGCTGAGAAGCTGCCTCCTTATAAGAAGAAGGCTCAGTGTCCACCAACTCTATCATTAGTTCCATATATCCAATGTACCTCTATCGTTGTTTACTATGCCTAAACATGGTGCTAGGAGCCTCTCCTTGCTCTTGAGCCTCTTGAATCAACCTCTCAGCCCACTTGGTCTTCTTCCTTACTATGGTGGGTAGCTTTGGCTAATCTATCTGTTCTCGGCTTGGTTTCTTCTCCTCATCATTGTACAAATCCTCCTGCGCTACCCTGTTGCCATTCGACTGTGGTTGTGGATGACTCTGAGGTGTTGGTTGTGACCCCTGTTTGGGAGCAAGTAGTTCCTCCTCAGGTATTGCAATCTGCCCACGCTCTAAGGAAACTCTTAGAGCCTGATCCTTCTAGAATCTCACATCTCGCCTGAGAACTATTGTCCTAAATCCTAGAAGATACATCTTGTATGCCCGAGATGTCTCACTATAGCCACAAAGATACCCTTCTCTGTTGTGGCATTTAATTTCTTGTTATCTTTGGACACATGACACTAGACCTTTGTGCCAAACATCTAGAAGTGTGAAACATCGGGCTTATTACTTGTGGAAATCTCCTCTGGTGTGACTCGTCCAAGCACCTTGTGTGGACTCCTATTCTATAGAAATACGACATTGTTGCATGCTTCTACCCACAAGAACCTAGGCAGATCTTGATCATGCAACATAGCTCTAGTTGCTCCAACAGTACTCATGTTCTTCCTCTCAACCACCCCATTCTGTTGAGGGTTATGAGGTGCTGTCAACTCTCTCTTAATATCTTCCTTTGCACAAAACTCTTTGAAGGCATTGGAGATGTATTCTCCACCATTGTCTCTTCTCATTGCTTTGATTTTCTTCCCTGTCTGCTTCTCTACCAAGGCCTTAAACTCCATGAACCTGTCTAATATCTCATCTTTCTTTTTCATAAAATAAATCCAAGTTTTCCGAGAAAAATCATCAATGAAAGTAACATAATACCTGTGCCTCATCAGTGATTGAGAGGAAAAGGGCACGCACACATCTGAATACACTAGCTCCTAAATCCCTTTGGCTCTGCTATCCTGACCATGGAAGGAAGACTTAGCATACTTGCCAAGCATGCACCCCTTGCACACTCCACTCTTTTCAAGGCCACTTGTTGGTAATCTTGTGGCAATTTGGTAAAGAATCTTCAATGCTCCATGGTGTAAGTGTCCCATGCGCCTATGGCAAAGTTCACCAACATCTGCACATCTCGCCTTGCTGCTCAAGGTTGCATCAGTCTCTACATGCAACTTGTTGAAGTTTTTTTTACCCTCAAACCTATCTACTTCTTACATCCAAAAGTCAAGTGCTAGAGGTAAGCCTTACCTCTACTGAATATGGCATCATATCCTTTATCCTCAAGGATAGCAACTGAAACCAAGTTCTTCTTCAGCCCTGGAAGATAGAGAACATCTTTGAGATGAAGAGTATTACTAGACTCCCTCTCAATGCTAATAGTACCAACTCCCTTGGTAGCATACTTGCCATTATCTCCAAGCTCGATATTCACTTGCATATCCTTCTATCCAGTTGGTTGAAATATTGTTGATTTCTAGTCATATGGAAAGAGGTTCTTGAATCAATATACCACATATTGCTCCCTATTGAGCTTGCCATGCAAGCTATCAATGAGAAGTCCTTCTCAAACCGAGAGGCAAATTCATCTACCTCAGTTGATGTAGCTGCATGCTCCTTATGTTAAAATTTGGGTACTAGAGGACAAGTGGTTCCCTAAGGCTTTGATCTTTGGCCTAGGGAAAAGTGTCCAAAATTTATTTGTACTTTTCTCCTAAAGTGACTTTATAAGTGGTAAAGTCAATTTAATTTAAAAGTGACTTTATAAGTGGTAAAGTCAATTTAATTTAAAAGTGACTTTATAAGTGGTAAAGTTACATTCTAATTTAAAGGTGATTTTATTAAAGTCAATGAAAAATTAGAAAGTGAAAAAGTGACTATGGAAATAAAAGGCTAAGTGGGTCTTTATTTAAGTTGGTGAGTTAAAAAATAGAAAGTGAGAATTAAATGCACATTTATTCTCATCCCCGGATCTAAATGAATCTCAATCATTAGATCTTAGGGTAACCCAAAAGGTCAGTTAGAGAGTAAAAGGAGTAGAGAGAGCAAAGAGAAGATTTATGAGCAGTGAGGAAGTGAAGGAGAGCAGCAAGAAGGCATTTCAACAAATCTGGGCAACAACATTTATTGGCACGCATCCCAAGGCAAAACTGTACAGCAAGAGAAAGGCACAGAAATCGAGGAAGAGGGGCAATAGCAAGGGCATGAATTTCGAGGCAATCATATTGTTGAAATTTGTACGGTTCGTACAACAAGTTCTGGGCATATTTTTCGAGGTAGGTCGTACAACATTTAATGTTGTTTTATTGCTGGAAAAATTTTTGTTTTGCACGTTTGCTGTGTAAGAATTTACAGGTAAGTTCCTCAGATAGAACACCAAAAGACACTGCTCACAAACAGATCACAGATCAATACACCAATATTCTTGATGTGGTTAAAACCCTCAAAGAGGGAAACAGTCCACGACCTGAGTCAACGCGGCCACTTCAGGCAATTTATTAATAAAAGAAAGAAAATTTACATAAGCTTCTCTCATGAACGGTCGCCCTACAAATGACCTTCCCTGCTCTTTAAATAGAGATCATGGACCAATCGGGTGTTAAGCCACGGATCAAGTGTCGGTAGTACCGAGGAGAGAATGAATCGTCATATCAATTCATGTTTAAGACATATCGTGACTGTTGGATTGTAAGTTACAAAAGTACTAGTAAAGAAACACACTTTACCTAACTCTACACTAGACCAAGTTATACTTAACTATTTCCAATGTGTCAGAATATCCTAACATCCCCCCTTAAGAACAACTTGGGATAGGATTGAAGGATGTACAAATATGACACAATAGGAGAAGGAAGGAGGCATGAGAGCCTATCCCCCCTTAGTGACAACTTCCTGAACTCGAACCATATATCGAAGTTTAGTAAACTTCGCCTCTGTGAGGGCCTTTGTAAAGATGTCTGCAACTTGATCATCGGTTGAACAATATTGCACTTCAGAAACATGGTCATGAATGAGCTTTCTGATAAAGTGCATGTGTAGTTCAATGTGTTTGTTGCACTGATGTTGGACTGGATCTTTGCATAGTTGAATGGCACTTTGATTATCACACCAAAGTGTAGTCGGATACTGCTGCTGAAAGCCAAACTCTGACAGGATTTGACGAAGCCATAGGGCTTCCTTACTAGCTTCTACAACGCCACGATACTCTACTTCTGCTGAAGAAATAGAAATGGCACTTTGTTTCTTGCATGCCCATGTAATAGGTCCAAAACCAAGAGTGAAGACATAACATGCAGTGGACTTCCGATCGTCAGAGTCACCAACCCAATCGGAATCAGTGAAACCAACCAATAGAGGAGATGCTTCTCCACAGTAATGAATCCCAAACTGAATTGTACCTCGAACATAACGAAATATTCTTTTAGCTGTTTTCCAATGACTTTCATGTGGGTTTTGCATAAACCGAGCAATAAGGTCAACAACAAAGGAAAGGTCAGGACGAGTATGGGTCAGATACAAAATTTTTCCTACAAGATGACAGTATAAGGTAACATCAACTTCAGGGGAAGTACAAGTGACTGAAAGTTTGGCTTCAAACTGAAAGGGAGAAGGGGTTGGCTTATAGTCTTCCATGTGAAAATGGCGTATAAGATCACAGGCATACTTGGACTGGGAAAGGGAAATACCTTCCTTGGATTGCAAGACTTGAAGACCAAGAAAATAATGCAAGTATCCTAAGTCTGTCATTTCAAACTTCTTTTTAAGACTGGATTTCACATGGTTTATAAGGTTGGGATCGCTACCAGTAAGGATAAGATCATCAACGTAAAGAATAAGAATGATAAGAGACTTACCCACTTTCTTGGTGTAGATAGTATTGTGAGAATGATTCCTAGAAAAGCCAGTATTTAAAAGAAAGCTATCCATTTTGGCATACCAAGCCTGAGGGGCTTGCTTGAGACCATAAAGGGGTTTCTTAAGCCGACATACAAGGCTTGAGTTTGTTTGTATAAAGCCAGTAGGTTGTTCCATATATATTTCTTCATGCAAGTTCCCATGCAAGAAGGGAGATTTAACATCCATCTGATGGACTTCCCATTTGAAAGAGGCCGCAAGGGAAAGAACAAGGCGGATAGAGTTCATTTTGGCAATAGGGGAGAAGGTTTCAGTCTAGTCAATGCCTTCAACTTGTGTAAAACCCTTAGCAACAAGATGAGCTTTATGTCTATCAACTTTTCGATCTAGTCCAAACTTGGTTCTATAAACCCATTTGCATCTAACAATTTTTCGTCCCTTTGGAAGAGGAACAAGATCCCATGTATCATTTGCCAATAATGAACGATATTCTTTATTCATCGTTATGTCCCAATCTGGATGGCCTGAAGCTTCTACAAAGGTGTCAGGATCATAAGTCGTTGAAGCTTGAGCCAGTAAAGAAGAGCCTCTATTGAACTAAGAATGTGTATGTCACTGATCTGTAGGATCACCTGCAAGAGCACCTATTGCAGCCCGAGTAGAACATATCCATTTTGGAAGCTGAGGAGCTGAAGGAGGATCCTGAGAAGGTGGGGGAGGATTGTCATCCTCGCTGTCATCATCTGAAGAAGAAATATTTTCAGAAGGAAAAGGGATAGAGAGAGGTGGCACATCCACCGAACTAGGCTCATAGGCCGATATATTTTCAACAAACTTTACATCTCTTCTAATGATAATATTTTTGGACTTAAGTGGAATAAGTCTATATCCTTTGACATCTTCAGAATTTCCAACAAAAATACTTTTTCACTCTTAGGTTCTAAAGCTTTATGTTTCTCATCTGGAATATGGGCCCATGCTTCACTTCCAAAAACACAAAAGGGACTTATATCTGGTTTAATCCATGCTTCTTCTAGAGTGATATTCTTTAAAACCTTAGTAGGAGTGTGATTTACTATGTAATTTGCATAGTTAATTGCTTCTGCCAAAAAATTAAGACTAAGTCCTTTAGATTGAAGCATACAATTAGCCATTTCCTTTAAGGTGTGATTCTTCCTTTCAACTACACCATTTTGTTGTGGAGTATATGGAACAGTATGTTGCATTTGAATTCCACGCTCAGTTCAAAAGTTGATAAATTTGTTGTTAACATATTCTCCGCCATTATCATATATAGCTTAAGAATTTGATGTCTAGATTGTTTTTTAACAAAGGCCTTAAAGGCCAAGAACATGTTAAATACTTCACTCTTGAGTTTTAAGAAGTATACCCAAGTACGTCTGGAGAAATCATCAATGAAAGTTAAGAAATATTTGTAGCTAGAGAATGAAACAACTGGAAGTGGACCACATAAATCACTATGCACAAGTTGTAAAGGGGTTGAGGCATGCCAAGAGGCACGTTTTTCAAAACTATCCCGATGATGTTTTCCGAGTACACATCCAGAACAAACACCATCTCTGCAAGATACCATAGGAAGACCTGTCACCATATTTTCTTTACATAGATTTTGAAGGGAGCGAAAGTTTAAGTGACTAAATCGCTCATGCCAAAGTTTGCTTACTTCATTATAAGCAACAAATATCGAGGGAAGAGTTGATGACCCAAAGTTGTTAAATTTATACAACTTTGTAGAATCATCAGCAATGCCAATAGCTAAAATCTGTCTAGGATCTCTTAGGTCCTTAATTACAACATCATGAGGTGAAAATTCAATGGTTTTACCTTCACCTGAATGAGTTATCTGATATACAGATAGAAGGTTGCAGGATAAAATTGGAACACATAATACATCATTAAATTGACCATTGTCTAAATGAACAGTTCCAGTCCCTACAACACTAAGAGATCTATCATTACCAACATATATATTTTTGGTGTTATAATCATTTAAAGAAGAAAACATGGCTTTGTTTTTGGCCATGTGATAAAAAGCTTTAGAATCAATGAGCCACTCATGAGAATGAGAAGAAGAAGATACATTTAGTGCATAACTAGACTGAGATGTTTGACGACCACATGCAGAAAGTGTTATTCCTGAAGATGAAGTTGAAGTTGAAGAGTGCTCCAAATGGATGTTATGCTTCTTCATTCCTGCTTCCAAGGCTTCCATCTTCTTAAAGCATTTGGATTCTAAGTGGCCATCTTGATTACAAAAGTTGCAATGTCTATCAATCTTCTTCCCTTTGCTTTTATTTGCCTTATCAAAATTTGTTGGATTGATTTTTCATTTTGTTGATATTGAAAGTGCTTAGGACCATTCTTTTTAGGATACTGCTTCTTAGGATTCTTTGAACTTGGTTGCTACTGGGTGGCTAAGGCTTTCTTAGAAGAGTTTCCAAGATTAAGAAGACCAAGATGTAAGAGTTTTTCTTGTTCTCCTATTAAAGAATCACAAAAGGTATCAAATGAGGGGGACTTGTAGTCTTGTCCTTGAGAAATAAAGACATCTCTAGTAGAATGGAAGGTGGAAATAAACATAGAGTAGGCTGGTCTTAACTTAGTAAGAATGGAATAGATAAGGCTACCATATTCTTTCTTAACCTTAACACCTTCCATGAGAAGTCTAAGGGTCTTGAACTTGGACAAAAAATCTTCAATGGAAGAAAAATTATTGGGGTCAAATGTAAGCAATTCATTTTCGAGTTGATGGGCTCTAATTTCATTTTTAATTCCAAAAACTTTAGTGAGTTGTTTCATTGCTTCATTAGGGGTATCAAGTTCTGTGATATGGAATCTAAGGTCTGGGGAAATAGACATCCCTACCAACCCACGTGCTTGATTTTGCCTATTTTCTCATTTGGTTGCCTTAGCTTCATCTTTAAGTTTAGTTTCTTGGCGTGAGGCTATTCTGTAAAGACCATTACTTCTAAGTAAATCCACAATGTAGGACCACCATTGGAAGTAGTTGGTGTTATCAAGAATAACTTGGCACGGACTTTCCATTTTAATAGAAACTGAAGTAGTAGATGCTGAAACTAAGTGTTCCAATGGAAAGATCTCGAAAAATTAGGCTGATTAAAAAAACGGCTCTGAAAATGGCTTCCGGATGAAGAAGTTATGGCTTTTTGAAGAAAAGTTGTTGAAGATGCTGACGAAGTACGTGAATGTACGGAAGTGAATGATAACACTATATTTAAAAAAAAATCCCCCCCCTTTCCAAAGTTAATCTAATTAGCTCACTTAAAAAAAAATTATGTGACTCACTTTTATAAATAAGTGAAAGTCACTTTTACAATGATAGTTAATGAGTTACTCACTAAATTGTAACTTAAATAAAAGATAAAGAGACTTTAGAATTATAAGTGACTCACTTTTTATAATGGGTGAGAACGGTTTTACATAAAATAACTTTAAAACATAAGTTACATGTGCTTTTTGAAAAAGTAACTCAACAAAAAGAAAGATTTGAACTCAAGACCTCTATTCCCAAAAGTAACTTTGGACCAAGTGAGCTAGTTTAAAAGGCTAGTAATTTTAGGAAAAGAGGAAGGAGTTTTTTTTTTTAGTCACTGAAGCTTTAGTGTGCGTGCTTAATTGAAAAAGCTCTTTTTGCCTACAAAACAAAAAATCACACAATCCAATACGGACATGCAAAAAAAAACCAAACCTTATGGCTTGAAGTTAGTTTTTGCCGGAAACTAAATATTTTTCTCAATGTTTCTGATTTTTCGAGATTACACTAAGGCGCGGCAAAAAAGAGTATACGCATGACAAAAATTCTTCCTTTCTGTTTTTTATTTGCCTAGATTGCAGAGAGTCGTGGGGCAAAGAGCATACCCAGAAATGAAAGGTATAGATCCGGTAAGAAAAAACAGAGAGCTAAATAAATCGAAATAAACAGAGAGATGAATAACTAAAACTGCAAATAAAGGTTGTATACCTCCAGATCTTAAAAATGACGTAGCTAGGGCTACAGGAAACCTTTTCGCGTGAAACAAAAGGGATTCCTGACTGGAACAGATGTTCCTAACACAATAGAGCAGTCCTCTTGGCCCGAAAGCAGTCAGAAACAATAGATCTAGGAAATGACAATCAGATGCAGTTGTACAGCTTCGGATTTGGATCACCAACGGATACGGCCCTCAAATAACTTTGATACCATGTAGGAATTTATAGGGTAAGTTCCTCAGATAGAACACCAAAGGACACCACTCACAAACAGATCATAGATCAATATACCAGTATTCTTGACGTGGTTAAAACCCTCAAAGAGGGAAATAGTCCACGGCCTGAGCCAATGCGACCACTTCAGGCAATTTATTAATAAAAGAAAGAAAATTTACATAAGCTTCTCTCATGAACGGTCACCCTACAAATGACCCTCCATGCTCTTTAAATAGAGATCATGGACCAATTGGGTGTTAAGCCACAGATCAAGTGTTGGTAATACCGAGGAGAGAATGAATGGTCGGATCACTTCATGTCTAGAACATATCGTGACTGTCGAATTGTAAATTCCAAAAGTACATAGTAAAGAAACACACTTTACCTAACTCTACACTAGACCAAGTTATACTTAACTATTTCCTATGTGTTGGAATATACTAACATGTCGATTGACACAATTTTCGAGGCAGAGTTCAAGCACAGAAATCGAGATAAGTTGTAATTTGTGGTTGCTGGAATTTTTACTGTGTATTTCAGTTTCTCTGTTAAATCATTTTTAGAAATAAAGAAGAGCTCTCAAATTGGTTTTCCCCAAGAGTTGTAGGGGGTTTTTCCAGGGTCACATTGACCAAAAATTTATTTTTTGTGTGTGGCTGTCATAATTTTGCTGTGTTTTATTTCTACAATTTCAACAGTTGTGAAATCTCTAAATTTGTGTTTTCAGAAAATATTGTCATTTCCAAATTTTAGAATTTTTATCATACTTGGATTTAAAACTAAATGCATGGAGTGATAAGGAAAACTGATAACTGGAGTGGGGGTTGAAATTTCTTCAAATTTATTCACCTTATTCAACCCCTTCTTCTTCCGGTTAGGACACTTAGAAGCATAGTGTCCAAAAGTATGGCAATAGAAGCATTTGATCTTACTCAGATACTTCATCTTGTCACCCTTTTGACTGTTCTCGTTCTTTACTTTGACTCTCTCTTCCTTTGACTTTATTGGCAAAAGCAATATTCTTCTCCTCCTTCTCAACTTTGGAACCCTTGCCACTACTTCTAGAAGTCTCAACTAGCCTGAGCCTTAGCTCCTCTTGGATGAAGTCACTCCATAGGCATTCCCAATCAGCCAACTTATCTTGTCCTGTAATGCTTTGGACAAAAGTATGCCAAGTTTTAGTAAACCCATTCAGAGCCACACACACTAGCTATGTGTCCATGGGATTCTCTTCAACAACTGCTAGCTCATCACGAACTTCTTGAATCATGGTGAGATAGGTAGTTACACTCTCACCCTTCTGCATTTTGATTGTCCTCAGCTTCTCTTTGAGGGCCATCTTTCGGTTCTCAGAAGAGTTTTGGTAGAGCTTGATTAAGGCATCCCGCATGTCCTTAGCTGTATCTTTACCTGCAACATGATGGACTACATGATCCTGAAGTCCATCCAAGATCATCCTCTTGGCCTTGGCCTTCTGCCTTTGGAAGATCCTCAACTCGCCTGGATTTGAAGGTTCTGCAACACCTTGCTCAGCAAATTCTTTCAGCCCAAACTCGTCCGACAAAAACAATATGCAGAACTTCCAAACACCAAAATTGGAGGAGCCATTCAGTCTATCTTGCTCTCTCAATCCTAGTCTTGTGTGAGTTGTCACCTTGAAAACTATGTGCTGATTGATTTCGCTCACAACTCTGATACCGTTTAGAAAATCCATGAAATTCTGATCTGCTAGTATGAACAATTTGAAAACTAATTTTCTTTTCAAAGCATAGAATTTCTGTACCAAATAGTAGCGGAATAGAACATAAATAGGATGCACAATTTCATAGAAGAAACAACACAATTTTCTAGGGAACCCAACAGGGAAAACCCTCACTTGCTTCAGAATTTTATTGAAGAAGAATAAACTACAGATCTCTTACAACCAGCTTGTCTCAATCAGAAAATACAATATTCTGTCTGCCTTAAACTAGGCTTGAGACACCTGCTAGAATGCTGATCTGCTCCTTGAAAACTGTGCAAACCCGAACTCCTAAATCTATGTGCATTCCTTAGGAGATAGGCCCCTATTTCCTAGCGCATTCCCAGCTCCTAAAAAATAGGAATTTCTCCTATTTTTCAGTACACTTCTCAAGGCTGCCTTCCTTCTCCAACTCGCACAAGAGAAAACTTATTGGCTCATTCCTCCACAAACTCTCTTGTTCACAAACTCGTGCTCAAGAAGAATGAATACAAAGTGTGCCTTCGATCTCCTTATAAGCAATTTGATTTGGCTATTGTTAGTGAGTTTCTAAACTAGGCAGTTGAACTGGAGCTTTTCTAGTTAACAAAAGTCAGCGCACTTAGTTAATTGGATCATCCTAAAATTTAGGAGGCTAATTCCACTTGAACATTCAGTTCCCAATTTAACTTAAACTAGAGGACAGATAACTCAGTCCTCCACAAGCTCGCATTAGTCAAACTGCTTCTTGAACTCGTCCACATCGCTGGAACTCATGCATCATTAAGAAGGTCACTAAATCAATTCCTTGAATTAAGGCACAAATCAACGAATCCATTCCTTCACTAATTTCAACATCTTGAGGCTCTATCAAAGCTTATTCTGACTAATGATGATTTTATTATTAGTTGCAGAATGGTCAAATCTTTTAGTAGAATCAAACCTTTGCTAAAGCCCAAGGGTCATTTCTCCCACAAATTTGTTGGCAGTTTCTCCTATACTAGCTCTGTCAGAATTGCCTCTTGGGGCTCTATCAAAGCTTATTTTAATTAATAATTTTAATTATTTGATTGCGTTTTGATTAATCAAACTTTTGTTACCAAGTGTGTGTTTTTTAATACTTTAGAGGTTACATATGCTTTTATAGGAATTGCACTTCATTCTCATTCTGGTTATGTATTCTTTTTCATATACCTGATAGTCATTTTGACCTATTTATGATCAGTGGCTGGATGTTATTAAATTATTGTACCTTATCTAATACCTCCCTTTAAATCTTCTTCTGGTAACCTTCTTTAAATCTTTTTTTGATCCTATCTTGGATATACAATAATGATTTGTTTTGTATATGTAATAATGATTTGCTTTCCCGAAATATTTTACGATTTCTTTCTGATCATTTATTCCAAGCCTGCATGTTCGGGATTCTTGCCCACACTTTGTTCCTTACTTTCTACCTGAAGTATCCTTTAGACCACCTGCAAAGATTATTGCTATATCATTGTGGGAGGAATGTTAAATCATTTATTGGTGAATCCGTCCAAAATTGACTGTTCGAAGGGGCGATGGATAAATAATTGGTCTAGGGGTTTTGAGCTTCTCAAACACATTACCCATTCTGATGTTCCTATGAATTCTTCCCTGCATATGCTGTTTGGATGTCATGTTTATTTAGATGTCAGGTTACCATAGAAATGTTGAAATTCTGAACCATAGATTTTCTAGGCTTTGGTGCATGCTATGTCTTGTTTGCTGAAGTGTTGATGTTTTATTAATAGAGCATATATGCCTACTTGATTCAGAATTCTCTTGACTCTCTTTTGCCCACCTCAATAAATCTAAGCCCTTTTTAACTAATACTTGTTGCTTTATTATTTCTTCCAAGAGTTTTTGTTTTGTATTTGTCAGTATTTATTTCTTCAGACCATGAGCCTAAGGATCTCTATTTACAGGGGTTTCCAAGATCTAAAGTTGCATGTTCTTGAGCTTACCAATATTGATGCACATACCTCATACTTAGTTGGCCACAATGTTCTTAACATGCTTGAAACTTATTGATTTGTTGGGGAGTGGGTAACTGATCCCAAGTCTTCCCAAAATAGGGCTGATCTTCCATGTTGCTTTTCCTAGAAGCTTCCTTTGAGGAACATCCTCATCTCCTTCTTCACACTCTTCCAAATATGAGATCCATTATGAAGTGTACATACTCTAGGTATATCTTGCCAAGGAGTGTTTGGAGTGTATTTTTCTTTCTCTATATGGGCCAAAAATGCTGACCTTTCTTTATGTTGCCTCTAACTTAGTTTGTTTGAAGGGCAATAGTTAAAATTTTCATTTTTCTGAGTCCCAAGCCTGTATTGTTCTTTATTTTTCCATGTGATTGGTGGCCATTTATTTTCCAATTGAGGGCCTTTCCATAAGAAGTTTTTATATATTTCTCCGTCTAATGTATTATCTTCTGTGGCACTGCTATCACTGGGAATAATGATACTGATAATGCTTAGCATTCTTTTCAGTAGTACTGGGGACAAAAAGTGAAATGTCCAACCTTCAAGTTTGTTTATCGTTGATAGAGAGATTTCTTACATTTTAACTCCCTTCCACTACTCACCACTAGAGGTACCCCTAGACATTTACTTGATAGTGACGATCTTGGGGATATGCACCTGAATCATTAATGGCGTGTTAAGAAAGGATATTTGGGATTTGCCTTCATTTATCTTCCTTTTTGAAGCTTTAAGGAATACATTCAGGGTTTTTAAAAATATTTTTGACTAGAGACTATAGCAGTGAGACTTTCTTTTAAGTTTTAAACTTGCCCAAATATCAGTTCAAAGCTTCCTTCAATTTGGCTGAAGGAAGCTAGATAATCATCCAACTTTTCCACAGCGCTTCAGTTTGTGGTAATTCAAAGTCTGCTTGCATCTATTTAAAGTGAAACAGATTTTTCGTTGTTGTTAACCAGCTTACTTGAACTCCCCTTTCATATTGTTATCGTCACTAATGTGTTACCTAACTAGTTATGTTAATTGCTTCAGTTTCAAAACCTGTAGAGAGCTGGAAGCTTGAGATATTTGAACTATTCTGCTTATTTTCGTTGTTCCTTACTAGTCTTATTGGAATATCATATTTTTTTAACCAGCATCTAATCTCATACAAATATATTCAACATCAATGCCCTTTTGAGGGTTGCAGTACTTTCTAATACCACATTGATCATGCTTGCTACTTGACCATGCTGGTAAGGATAACATGCAATCGGCTTATTTGTTTTGGTATTTCCCATTTCCAGAAAAAGCTATATGAGTGATTCATTCCCCTAATTTCCCCAAGTTGAAAAGAAATATGACTTATCAATAAAGATTGAGAAACAAATAGATTTCGAATGATTAGTGACTACAAGATAAAAGGCCCACGTCATCTATCCTATAACAATGCAACATGGACCCTCACCCCACCTTCCAAGTATATGGCCACCATAAGGCTCCTTAATGTTACCGAACAGACCAGGCATTAAGCATCCTCTCTATCCATTGTTTGAAACCAAATAACATAAGAAAGGGCCTTTAATTTTAAACGATTCTAAATAGGAAAGGACAATAAACCATCCATCCCCAAGCTGCCCTAGTCAATATTTGAAACTGGCTGTTTAGTTGGGAGTCTAGGGACTATTAGCTGGGTCAGGATACTTGTTTGAGTTATGTATATACTTACATAGACATTTTGAAACTTACAACAATTAGTGTTTTATGGGCAAGTGCAGCCACTCCTATGTGAAGAAGCATCAATGGCAATGAAGAAACTGCTCCTTGAGTATGCAGAGGGTCATCTTGCTTCTCTTTGTTCGTGGGCTGTTCATATGCAATTCCACTATCCCTGTTCAAGTCCATTACACTTCATTGACACATGAGACAATAAGTGTTATTATGTTTATTCCAGTAAGTTATTCTATCCAAGATAAACTTCATTGCATAATTATTATTTTAATTTGGGTTTTCATTTCTGTTTTTAGTCAAATCAGATTTCCCATCAATTTTGTTGCTTTTATGTATGTGTGTTTACCATCATAAGATGGGTATAACATGAATTGGTCGAGAGAATTATCTCATCTTCATGATAAACTAAGGATGTTCAACATATAAGAAATATCTGAGTAACAACCTTATTTGAGATCTGAGAATTTTTCTGTTTGTTTGCAAACAGGGGACTGCCATAATGCTCAAGGAGAAATAGGTATGTGCCTTTAAGGTGCCTTAAAAAATTACACTTCTCAGCTTGAAACTTATGGAAGCAGAGCTGACAGAGAAATGTATGTTTATCCTGTATTACCATCATCTTACAATGAGTTCTCTATCTGTGACATGTGTTTTATATCTCAAAGTGCTTTCACAGTAAATTATATTTGAATGTGGTCTAATTCAAATACCACTGGAGGCTAATACCCATTTGTATAACTTGCATATAATTTAACAGAAGCTTGTCTATTTCTCTCTCATTTTATTGGAGATGCCCATCAGGTCATATCCTGTCTATTTATACATTTTCCATATGGATAATTTATTAAGAATTATCAGTATCATTAAATACAATATCCTCTCCCAAGAAATTGGATTAAAAGTATGGTGTTCTTTTAATCCTTTACCTTAAAGGGACATTGGTTTTTTCAATTCTGTAGTTTTAGGAGGGGAATTAAGCAAGCAAGATAAGAGGAGTGAGATGAAAAATTGTAGACTTTAGAATAAAAAATAATTCAACAAAATTGCCTTTCCTTTGTCCTATTTGTGTGTCTCGCATCAATGTAAAAGAAAGCTTTTCTCATCCATGTTTTTGTCATATATTCTGAGTAGACTTTCCACCTGTTAGCTATTATTTTTTGACAGCTTTAAACATTGGTTGGGCTTTTAAATCTTATGAAATGACTTGACTGCATCTATTAGACTTAAAATGAGTTGACATTGGGTGATGTATTCATTTTAGCCCCTATGAGAACTAGTGTTAATTTTAGATAACAATGGTATGTTCTATGCTTTAGCACAATTTACTCCAATGTTCCTTCTCAGCACAATGACAATTTCCAATTATTTCTAATACAAATCACATTATGATTAACTTAATCACATTGACAGTAAATGAAGATAGAACATAAAAATAAGTGCAGAAGACAAGCCAAGACAAGAGGACACAAGTTTTGGCAGAGGCCAGGGAAAAACCCCAATGTGGGGAAAACCCTTTGATCAAATCATCTTATTATTATTCAGTAGTTCAGCAGAGAGAGAGAGTACATAGATCAAATTCACTTGCCCAATACATAGTCAAAACAACCCTGTCAAAATCAGCAATCAACAACAATCAACTGCAGCCTAATGCTGGTCAAATCAGCACCAAAATATCTTCTAAGCAGCTCGGTCAACAACAGTCTAATTCGGCCTTCAATGAGAATCAGCGTCAACCCAAAACAGTTCGGTCAAAATCAGTCAAAGGAGAGAGAAATACTGCTGTAATTGCTGCAGTAAAATCTGAAGTCAATGTTGAGGTCAACACTGGTCAAACTGCCTAAACCATCTCGGTTTCTGTGCCCAGCAACTCGGCCTAAGAAAATCGAAATTCTGCCCTAAAAACCAAAGTCAAACTTGGTCCTGGTTTGTTGCTCTGAAATTTTGGCTTGTTCTGTCATTGGAATTGTTGGCCTCCTGCCACACATGTGAGTTAGAGAGAGGTTGCCCAAACTGTACGAACCAATCAAGAGAAGAGAGAGATGAATGATGTGTGTGATGGATGTCCAAATGAGGAGAGAGGTCAATCCTATTTATACAATTCGTTGAGGGTGAGAAGACACATACATTGGGCTTCTTGAGTCTACATTTGACTGAGGTCGACCTTGACAATTTGTGCATGAGAGAATAAATTCAAAATTCTGCTCCTACTTGTCAGAATGAGATGATTTTTATATCAAAATTGGACCTCTCAAAAAGAAGAATCCAATGCAATAATCATCTCCATCATATGAGTTGTCCTAAGGTGGAATTTGGCCCTAGTTTTCAATTTTAATACTCCCTCTCAACTAGGGAGAATTCCACCTAGCAATCCATCTGTCATCATCATGTCATCCTGTCATCATGTACCATCTCTATCATCACTGCTCTGCTCTGTTGAACCTTGAAGTAATAATGAAGAATAAGTGATCGAGAGTGAGTCACAAGACCTTACCACTCTCCATTGACAAAAGACGGTCCTTGATCCTAGATCAAGTTGTTGTACATCATGCATCCTAGTAATAAGGAGTACGATAGTACACGATGCGTCCATCAGTAGTGCTATGGTCCCTAACCACTTTTCCCAACTCATTGGCCAGATGAGAGGTACTTCCCATGAGTCCCAGACTCCATGGGTAGGATGTGTGCTGGGGCATTGACAGGAGAAGGTGAACCACTCATCCTGCTCATATACCATAGAAGAAGGTGAACGACTCATCATTTGCATATGACAATCGTAGGGGAAGGTGAACCACTCACCCTACATACATGTGTCCACAATCGTAGGGGAAGGTGAACCACTCACCCTACACACAGGTCAACCATCATGGTGTATCACAGGGGAAGGTGAACCACTCACCCTGTATCTAGCACACCACTAGGGGAAGGTGAACCACTCACCCTATGGTTGCTCATAGCTCCAAGAAGTACCCCAAGCCCTAGGAGCTCCCAGAGCTCAGTGTCCAACTCATATGAAACCCTCATAGGAGGGTCTTTCCACGACTCCAAGTCTCTCTCAGAAGGTTAAGAATTTGACCTTCCCCAAAGGCTTCGTGAGAATGTTTACGACTTGCTCATTCGTCCTGTTATGTGTTGGAGCCTTGTTGCTCCCCATTGTACCATATCCCAAATAAAGTGGTACTGGTCCCTGATATCAATGTGCTTGGAGCGATCGGAGAACACAGGATTCTCTGATAGGTGAATCCCACTCTAGTTGTTGCAAAAGATCACAGTGGTATCTTTCCCGTGCTCAAATAGCTCATTGAAGAACTTCCTCAACCAAACAACTTCACAAAAGGCCATACTTGCAGCAATGTATTCGACCTCGATGTTGCTTAAAGCAATCGATTTATGCTTCCTGCTCATCCAGATATTGAAGCAAACCCCAAAGAGAAGCAACACCCATACGTGCTCTTACGATCCACCACACTACCAGCCCAGTCAGTGTCTGAATATCCATGTAGCCTCAACTTCCTGGCAGTGTATCTCAGTCCATAAAGGATTGTGCCCTAGAGATATCTCAAGAGATTCTTAGTAGCAATCCAATGAATGTGATGAGGCTCGACCATAAATTGACTTAACGTGTTCACAATGAAGCATGTGTGAGGACGACAGTTTACCAAGAACATCTAGGCCCCCACAAGTTGACAATACTCGAAAGGGTTCGCTAATCTGGGACCAACAACACTTCTAGATAACTCCTTGCAGTTGAGTTCCATTGGAGTAGATATAGACTTGCAATCCACCATCCCTCAGGTTGTTCTACATGGAATTCCTCTTTAAGTGAGCCATGCAAGAGAGCAGTTTTGACATCGATTTGGTGTAGGCTCTATCCTTGCGAAGCAGCAAGGGCTATGATTGAACAGATGGTTGTATATTGGGAAACTGGTGCAAATATCTCATCATATCTATTTCTTCCTTTTGATAGAAGCCTCGAGCAACGAATCTGGCCTTAAACTTTTCAGCACTCCCATCAACTCCATGTTTGATCTTGTAGAGCCATTTTGAAGTGACCACAAACTTGTCCTTGGTTCTAGGAACCACATCTGAGACATCATTTTTCATGATTGACTCATATTCCTCGTTCATCACATCCTTCCAAACTTGGTGTTTCATGGCTTCTTCGAATGTACATGGCTTAGATTGTACAATGGTACTCATGGCAGCTAAGTACCCTTGGTACTTGTTTGACTTCTTTCTTTCACGAAATGTCCCTCTCGGTGCAATATGTCTCTCAACATCTTTAAGAGTACATTTGAGCCATAATGGTCTTTTTCTTGAAGTAGAGGGCTCACTAGGATGTGGATCAATGGGATCCATCGGGCCTTCAACATCGGGCATCGAATCATCCGTCAGAGATTCATCCTGCTTTTCTGCATCATCATCATTGTCCTTCCTAGGGATAAGAAGATCTCAGACTTTCCTAAGGGCAAAATCTTCATGGAAAGAGACATCACGACTTATTTCCACTTCTCTTTGACCAGGCACATAGATTTTTATATATGCCTTCGAAGTTTCACTGTAGCCCATAAATGTTCCGTTCTTCCCAGATGCATCTAACTTGTTTCTTTTTTTTTTCGACACATGAAAATATATGGGACAACCAAAAATTCTAAAATGAGAAACATTAGGTTTCTTATTGGTGAAAACTTTTTCGGGTGTCTTGAAGTCCAATACTTGATGTGGGCATCTATTTTGAACATACACAATAGCGTTAGCAGCTTCTCCCCATAAGAACTTTGGTAGACCTTGGTCATGAACCATGGCACGGGTGGCTTCTATGATAATTCGATTCTTCCTTTCGGAAACACCATTTTGCTCAGGAGTATATATAGTAGCGGTCTCCCTCTTCATGCCATCTTCTCTACAATAGTCATTGAATTCATTTGACTCATATTTGGTCCCATTATCGGTCCTCATTATTTTGATCTTCTTCCTTGTTTGATTATCGACCAAGGCTTTGAAAGAGCGGAACCATTTGAACACTTCATCCTTCTTCTTTAAGAAATAGATCCATGTTTTGCGAGAGAAGTCATCCACAAAAATTGCATAGTACAAATATCCACCCAAAGATGTCACGGGCAACATACTTGATAGATCAAAATGGACCAATTGAAGAATATTGGTAGTTTGACTTTGACTTGAGGGGAATGGTCCCCTTGTATGTTTTCTCGATGCACAACCCTGACACACTTCTTCATGGTCTAAGTTGAATTCGAGCATGCCTGTGACCATCTTCCTTACATCAGGTAAGGCTTTGTAATGAAGCTGAGCAAATCTTCGATGCCATAATTCGGATTGAAGAGAAGTATCACAAATCATGGCTCCCAACGAACTTCCTCCAACCTGATAGAGACCTTCAAGCCTGAATCCAAGAGTAAATGCATCTCTTGGATTCCTTTGCCAAACACAAACCTTCTCATCAATGAATGTCACCTTGAAACCTTTATCTTCCATTGCAGAAATAGAGATCAGGTTCTTTTTCAAATCAGGTACATACAACACTTCTTGTAAATGAAGGGTTTGACCTTGATTTAAGTGAAGAGTAATAGTCCCAATTCCTTTCATGGGATAAGTGGCTTTATTCCCAAGTATAATCTCCATATTTGTCTTCTTTTCAATCAAGTTTGAGGGAGCCTCTTTGTACCCAGTGAAGTGCCTTGAGTCACCACTATCAATCAACGAATGATCTAATGTATTAAGAGGAGATGTGGTGGTGAGGGCAGAAATAAGATAAAATTCTTTTTTCTTTTATACAATATTAACTTATTCATACCTGGAATTTCTTGACTTCTTGGGAGGACGACCATTTCCATTTCAATCAACGGGAGCATTCCTCTTTCATTTTTTGTTGAACTTGTTGTTCCTTTGATTGCCATTGCCTTTGTAATTGTTGTTATCGTTCTCATTATCTCTTGGAGTATCCCTTTTGTGAGGTCACTCTCTAGAAAAATGTCCAAACTTGTTAGAATTGAAGCATATTCCTTTTCTTCCTTCTTTGAATCCCAGCTTGAACCCTTGACCTTGTCTTCTTGGACTAGCATTGTTCTTCCTCTTAGCATGAGTGGAGAAGGCGGTAGGATTGTTTCCATTTGAGGGCTTGTCTCTTTCCATAATTCGATTTTCTTTTTGAGTGCATTAGCCAATAATTCTTCAAATCCCAGTATCCTGTCATTGTTGAGGATGGTAGTTCAAACACATCCCATTCTCTTGTAAGGCCTCCAAGTGCAATAAGAGTGAGCTCCCTGTCACCAATGACTTCTCCAATAGATAGGAGATCATTCTTGATTGTGGTAATCCTCATGAAGTAGGATTGAATGGATTCTCCTCTATCCTTCTTAATGTCTTTCAACTTGTTCTTGAGAAAGAGAACTTGATTTGCATTATTTACTTTGAACATCCCAACTAGCTTGTCATATATCTCCTTAGATGTTTCCAAATCAAAAATATAGGAAACCAAAGGCTTGTGAATAGAATCAACAATAATTTTGTTAGCTTTAACCTCACCTTTATTGTACTTTGTTTGTGCAACTGCGGATGCACTTGAAGGAGGCTCCACTACCCTTCCTTTGACATAGTCCATGTCATCATTTTCTTCCAAAGTCAAATCTAGAGACATCTTCCATGCATGATAGTTGGATTTGTCCTTAAGCTTATCCTCGGATTTGAAGTAAGATGTAGTCGTCATTGGGACTAGTTCCAAGTTTTTGTCCAACAACTTCCCTCAATGATTTCTTTACCTCACTCTTGCTTGGGCTTTGTCTTCACTTGAGCTCTGATACCATGTTAATTTTAGATAACAATGGTATGTTCTTATGCTTTAGCACAATTTACTTCAATGTTCTTTATCAGCCCAATGACAATTTCCAATTATTTCCAGTAGCAATCACATTAAATTAATCACATTGACTGTAAATGCAGATAGAACATAAAAACAAGTGCAGAAGACAAGTCAAGAGAAGAGGACACAAGTTTTGGCGGAAGCCAGGGAAAAACCCCAATGTGGGGAAAACCCTTTGATCAAGTCTTCTTATTATCATTCAATAGTTCAACACAGAGAGAGAGTACATAGATCAATTTCACTTAACCCAATCCATAGTCAAAACAATCCTGTCAAAATCAACAGCGAACAACAGTCAACTGCAGACCTAACCAGAAAATCAATGTTGGTCAAGTCAACACCAAAATATCCTCTAAGCATCTCGGTCAATAGCAGTCCCATTCGGCCTTCAAGGAGAGTCAAAGTCAACCCAAAACAATTCAGTGAAATTCGGTCAAAGGAGAGAGAAATACTGCGATAATTTCCGCTGTCAAATATGAAGTCAATGTTGTGGTCAACACTGGGCAAATTGCCCAAAACACTTTAGTTTCTGTGCCCAACAACTCGACCTAGGAAAATCGAAATTCTGCCCTGAAAACCGAAGTCAAACTTGGTCAAATTAGCCTTGGTCAACGTTAATTAGCCTTGGTCATTTTATTATTCTCAATTCATATCCTTACACATGTTTTTATATGGATATAATCTCAGCTCAAAAGTGTACATTACCCCAAACACCTCGTTATAATAGTTAACAATCAAATTTTCATGAGAGAATATATGTGTGGAACTAGGTGCAATCTAGCATGCTCTACATGTCAACTTCTAGAATTTCATATTTTGCAACGTAGGAGTTACAAGTTTCCATAGCCATAAATAATCGAAAGTGATCCCCACTATAATGTTTTCCCACCATTCAGCTTGGAATACATGTTCCATGACCTTGGTATTATATTTTTTACATGGAAAATCAACCAAGGGCTATTACAATTCTAATACTCAACAGATAGTAAAATGCATTAGAGTAATGTTTATGTCCCTGCTACACTATATCCTTAGACATATACCTTGATTGCCATGTCACCAACAATATTATTGATGAGTTTTTAAATGATAGAATTGCAATTGATTATAATCTCAATGAATAGCTTCTTCTCGATATTGTTTCATGTTTCACTGACATAACACTGGTTCACTGGTGAGGTTTACATAGTGCTAAGTTGTCCAACAGGTATATGGCACACTGAATAGCATGTCAAATAACAATGATGGCAGTGACACATCCTGAACAACTTTGGCAGAATAGACACCTCCAACCTTGACAAGTAAGCCAAAAGAAGTCTGCGTTGTGGAATTCATCTTCATCATCTTGATAATTGAGAAGAAATTATATATATATATATATATATATATAAATAATATATATATATGTATGTATGTATGTAGGTTATATGTATGTACATATATATACATGTACGTACATATATATTGCAATGTTGGTATAAAGGTGGAAGTGGTGATTCTTTTAAACTCTTCTCCATGCATATAGACTAATTGTTGCAAAATTGGGCACTGGCTGCAATGAGTTTAGTCCTGATCAATTTACCTATAAGTAGAGTTTTAGTCCCAGATATTATCACTATTTTATCATGTCTCATTAATGCTAATGTATATTTTTCTCACATATGAAGTGTGTTGCCATGAAACTGAATGGAGCAATTATATAACTGAGATAAATATTTCATATGATTTCTTAGTATGTGTTGTATTGTTTGGTCAAGCTTGGCACTAAGATTAATATTCTTTGGCCATGATTTAGACTATTTGTTGCAAAACTGGGCACTGGCCGCAATGAGTTTAGTCTTGATCAATTTACCTATAAGTAGAGTTTTAGTCCCAGATATTATCACTATTTTATCATGTCTCATTAATGCTAATGTATATTTTCACTCTCCTTCTAACATATGAAGTGTGTTGCCATGAAACTGAATGGAGCAATTATATAACTAAGATAAATATTTCATATGATTTCTTAGTATGTGTTGTATTGTTTGGTCAAGCTTGGCACTAAGATTAATATTCTTTGGCCATGATTATTTCACATGGGTACATTACAAAATATATCTAGAGATATTCAAACCACACCATGGCCAGTGTGGAAGAAAAGTTAACTACCTATTGGCATTGTATGGAATTAACACTTTATAACAAAAAAACCGAAAAATTCTATACCCCATTTCCATAAGTGAACACTAGGAGTCAGGTTAGTTAAGTAACTGACCTTAGCTATTATACTAGAGTTGGGGGCGTGTTAAAGAAATCTCCAAGTTGTGATGATGATTTTTTACAGTGATTCTCTCCTTTACTTATATCAGGATTTTGAATGCCTATTTTAATGTAATGCCCCTTAAAATAGTAACATATGGTTACAACCACAAGTTAGGTTACAAGCCAACCTAATAAC
This sequence comes from Pinus taeda, assembly GCA_000404065.3. Lineage (NCBI taxonomy): Eukaryota > Viridiplantae > Streptophyta > Pinopsida > Pinales > Pinaceae > Pinus > Pinus taeda. The sequence goes on along the minus strand of APFE030078414.1, from coordinate 24,260 downwards.
CAAGACAAAAACCCAACAAAATTCCCACACATGTGAGCCATAGGGCTAATTGTGCTAAAGTCATCCATATGTAGGCCCTTCTAGGGCATGCATTGAGGGCTTAGAGGCTTATGGTGCCAAGTGATGTGAAGAAACCCTCTAAAATCATGATGTGAAGGTTGGCCTTCACATTTTTGTCAACATCTCTATGTGGGCCCCAAATTGCATCTTGGGGGTCAAAATGTAGTCTCATTGGTATCCAAATGGCAAAAATGCATCTCTGTGATCCAATGTTGAGGAGTTCCAAGGTGGATCTAGCCCTCCCATATCTCAAGGTGTGAGACCATCCTCCTCTATGCCCTAGATCTACTTCCATCCTTCATGAAGTGCTAAGTTGATTGGGAGCATGTTAGGTCTAGTTTCATCATTCCAAAAAGTTATCATTGTAGGGAAAAGTGTTAGAATGTTGTGGGTACTAGAGGTGCCCAAGGGTGTGTATGACGCTCTGTTGTTGCTTGGAGTCACATGCCTCTTAACACTCCACCTATGGGTGTCAATATGCTCCTCTAAAATATGTGAGCCCTATCTAAGTTGTTGAGGCCATGGTTGTGGAACCACCTGACAATTACACATATGTGCAAGAAACTACACCATTAGGTACAATAATCATTTTTTCATAAAAGTCGACCAAACTTGAAAGTAACGGGAAATTTAATACTTCACATAAGGCTTCCCTTTCAAAATTAAGGCTTTCAACTCGCAATGGTTTTACCTCCCTAGGTAGGAGTGGCTAATGGACCACTCTATTAGATGTTTCCAATCCCCAAGGGGAAGTTGAAAGAAAACCACTCAAAAAATTCACTACAATTCAAATTTCTTTTGTAGAACTTTCGTCAAGCACTTTTTCAACACTCAAGTTGCAATTCCAATGAAAATTACACTCAGAAAATCACATTCACTCAACAAATTGAATTCTGGTTTTTGAACTTTGAACTTTTAAATAAGAAAATAACTCAGCAAACCATGAAATTATACTTAGAACTTTTTGGACAAAATCCTCTAGAAAAACCTTTGAGGGAAGACTAGTTAGGAGAGGGAGGATTTTATTATTATGCTTCAACAATCAAAGTTTACACAACACAATTAACCTAGCAATGAAATTACAACTTAATCTTGAGTTTTGAGCCACAAAAGAACCCCCAAATCAGTTGTATGACTTACCTCAATTTGCATGCCCTATGTTTCCAAATTGTACATCTTATATGGACTTTACAACGACAAAATGAACACCAAAATTACCTTGGAAAGCATGCAAACACCTATTTTACTGTACAACATTCCCTTTGAAATTTGTGCCCCTTCTTTGCCTCAATTTTCATGCCTCTAGACCACAATGTGGATTGTTTTTTCTCTATCACATAGTCTTCAATTAATTCATAGTGCCTTGGGATTTGTGCAAACACTTGTCTCGAAATTTGTGCCCTTTAACTGCTATAATCAACAATTTGTCCTACTTCCTTCAGCTAGACCTTCTCCCTTCGCATGAGTATCTCATTCAATCATTAGAATACAACTTCTCCTTCGGATTTGTGCCCCTATAAAGCCAAGAGAAGGTGTATTTTGACCTCCCATCCAACGTCCAAGATCAAGGGTGGAGATTTAATATTGGGCCATCTTAATCTAATGGTTGTGTTTTAATCTCCCATTGACATTAATAAAGTGCACTTTTCTCATTAACTTTCGATCTGATAAAGTTAAATTAAACCCTGAGTCACTTTAGGAAAATTTCCCACATGCTAGATCCAAGCCTATGCCAAACTTAAATAACTTCTAACACTCCCTCTTAGATATGAAAGAGTTCTTCACCACTCCCATTTTGACCCTGAGAAGTACAAATTTTCCCTTCATTAGGGACTTCGTGAGAATGTCCACAACTTGCTCGTTAGTGGAAATGTATCTCAACTTTACTGCTCCTCTCTAGACAAGATATCAAATGAGATTATATCCGATGTTGATATGTTTCGACCAATATGAAATATCGGATTATCCGAGAGTATGATGCAACTCTAATTATCATGTATATTTGTTCAAAAATAAGAAATGAAAAATTAAATCAAAAATACCTTTGTGATGGTATTTTATCATGACATCTTGGAGTTTGCATCAGCATCCTGCATACATGTTGACATATCTCCCAAAGATATCCATTTTCAAGGGTCTCCATCATTTTTAGACTTCCATCAGAGCCTTCATATCTTTTCGGGAGATCTCCTAGTCACATCTTCTTGGTTTCAGATGTTTAATGCCTTCTTCCATGGTTTCATAGTCTATGATCTCCTGCTTTCTTTATTTACATATTTCATTCCAAGGAACTTCCAATCAGAGTTCTTCTAATTACTATCAACCACCTCATTTTCATATGAGGACATATTATGTTGATTTAATCTAGAGTGATCTATGCCTTCCTGCATATTTTCAGAGGAGGTGATCCTTTTCCTTTGATCATTAATCTCAAGATAGAGCAGTGATCCATGTTACCTGCAACCATACGACATTAAATTATAGTATTGAATACAAGCATAAATACCTTATTTACCTTTAGGTCATATAGGCTTCTTTCAACAGCTTCCTTGATTGAAAATATCTTCAACCCCTTGATTTGCTTCATCTCTTATGTCATCATACCATCATCCCATTAATTCGATAAGTTGGTGTTCCTGAGAAAACACTTGCTTCCTCTCTAGATTGGTGAACCTTCCGATCAAGATTCCATCAGAGAATCATGAGGATCTTTTATATCCCTATCCAAAAAATTTTACCTTTTGATGTATGATGAGCCTTGTCCTGGATGACTTCTTCCTTTCCTTAAGTTTCCAATGAGGTTCCCAAGAGCTATATCCTTCTTATTTAACTACCATAGATTTATTCCAGTTGTCCTTCATGTTTCCCTACGAGTTCTTGCTTCTAATTATTTTCATCTTTCAACTTCCTCCACTTCTTCGATGAAATGGACTTCTTCTCTATCTTCCTTGTTTTTGCCCTACTTGAGCTTAGGACAATCTTTTCTGTAATGCTCATATCATCGAGTCTTAGATATGTTCTTCTCTCCTTTTGACAAATGTCTGAATACTTTTTACCCTCAATCTATCTTCTTCTATCTTGCATATAAATCACAAGTTATTGAATGGAATAACTTCTTATCCTCATAGGTATTTGTTACCTTGTTCATTAGTTAGTGCATGAATATTATCTCATCCCAGATCTTGCAATTTAGATCTTATGATGAAAACCTTTTATCCTTCAATACCTTCAATTTGTGTAGATCATATCTAAGTGATAGGACCTTTTTTATCACATTTTCAAAGAATAGTTCTACCAGCGTATCATATATATCTCTTTGATGCTTCCAATACTTCTATATGAGGGGACCTTAGACCGATTTCATAAGAATCCCTTGATCCCTTTGATCCCTTTCCATGTATTCAAATGAGACTTTTCCATTGATATGTTCAATGACTTTACTTTCTTCAAGGATTATGTCTATCCTTCTTTTTCCATGCAAGGAAGTTCAATGACCCAACCAGCTTATAGATCTCCTTGCAAAACAAATTCATTTTACCAGATTTTGATTATAGAATAAGGATGCTTACTTGTTAAGTGAAGATGAAATCTTCAATTTGATTTCTTCGTTGATGATGATCGATGAAGATGAATTGATGCTTCTTGGATGATCCCATTTAAGGATAAGGAGATCCTTTCTTCAATAAGGGGAGATTGCCTTGGAACCTTTTAGAAGATGATGATAATGTCTTTGGCCTTCAATTCTTCTATGGATGAACAACCTTCAAGATACTTCAAATTCTTTGTGGTGAATGAGTGCAGATCTGGAAATGTTTTGAATTTCTCCAAGATGATGTGATATTTGTTCTAGTGGTGCTCTTCTTGGATGTCTATACTTTATGCTGCCTTGCTTTGTATATCTCTTCAACTTGATGGGCCTTTGTGGTCTTTCGACGATGACTAGAGGATCCAATACTTTTGCCGGTGTAGACTTTTAGTTATCTTGATTTGATTAATGATCCCAAGACTTCCTTTTGAAGTAAAATCTCTTCTTTGAACAAGGAATTGATTCTTCAATGTAGATATTTGAACTTTCGCTTTGATACCCTTAGACTTGCTTTGATGCCTTTATTGAAACTCGATCCTTGAGTGTCTCTTGATTAGATGCCCTCTTCTTAACATAGTGACCTTAACTATGATACCATGTTGATAAATCTAGGGCATCATGAATTAGGTGATTTCTCTTAATTAGTAGCTGCTTGTGAGTGTCTTTTAGTTCATTATATTAGGGTCTCCTTGTTGCTTTAGTTATTAGTGTTCTTCTTCATCAAACAACTACTAATACATGAACATAAATAGAAAAGAGACACATAACATAGGATATCATCCAGGGCCAAAACCTCTCACTCTTTGAGAGGAAAACCTGCACAAATTCTTCTTATAGAGATTCCACTTGACGAATACCAACACCAAGATCCTTGACATATTAGCCACTCCAAGACCAAGACACTAGTTCTCTCGATTGCCTTCTCTTCTTCTTGACTCCTCTTCCGCTTCAAACTTCTTTGCATCAAGGCATTGTTGTCATCGAGATCTTATCACTGTCTCCACTTCAAGATCTCCTTTACTATGAGATCTTCTAGTTGTCATATTCCCAAGACCTTACTTTTGTGATGGTCATCCTTCTTACTGTGATTACATTCACCCTTTAACACTGTAAAGGCACCGAGCTCACAATATTGTAACAACATCAAGATTGAGATAACATTGACACTGTGTTCTTCATTATAGCACTGATTTAAAGCTTCCTTCATAGCACCGAGACTCTCTTACAAAAATCCAAAATCACTGTAATGATCTCTGAATTGTAGTGATATCCTTGTCCGAAACTATGTCTCTCTATTATAACCCCGAACTGTGCTTACTCTGAAATATGAATTTATTACAATGGTCTCCTGTCCGAATCCAAACTTGTCATTGTTCTTGGTTAGCCAAAAAACTTCAGAGGAATCTGAGCTGATCACTGTAATTTTCATCCAAAAATCTCAGAGGAGTCTGAACTTGTGAACTGTGATAATGTGAAGACCATGTCCACCTATTTATAGTGGTTTGTCCCATATAATAATTCGACCTATACATCCGAATAGGTGTCTCCAAATAGGTAAGCCGACATGAGTTTGTACTTCATCTTAAGGTCGACATGAAGAGGAGGACTAGTGCTTGTTATTGGAGGGCTTCTATACACTTTTATAGACTCATATACATTCTTCATATATGACATTGACTCTATATGTTTTTTATGAAAAATCCCAGAGGCTCTTAATGGGGGGCATCTAAAAATAAAACCTCTTTCTCATGAAACCCATGAAACAAGGAATTACAATAATAATTTTATTTTCTTCTATTCATCATTTTCAAAAATCACAGTTACATGTCATTATGAAGACCAAACCTATTTACACTTTTCAACAAGTTTCAGGCCCTACCCAAATATGAGGATGTATGAGTGTCAAATCCCAAAGAATCAATGGTTAGTGGACCCCGAAGAAGGGAGATGGAATATATGGTTTGTAATGTAAGATGGAAAGTGGTAAGTATGGAATAGGGAGAAATGGGATTACACTATCTCAATCAAGGTTTCCCAAGAAATGCCCCTCTATCCATTGGGCCATTAGGGGAGGGCCCACTAGACTAGCATCGAAGATTGCCCCCCATTTAAGTTGAGGGAACAAGATCATGGTTAAAACCCCTTTTCGTTCCATGTTACCCCATAATCGATGTCAAATGCCCAAATACTAACAAGCATAAGCACTCGATTGAAAAATGGACAAATTACCTTTTGATAGAAAGCCCACCTTCCAACATGTACTAGTTTCGGATGGTCGAGGCAACAAATGATTGATGCAGGTGGTGAAGAAATGAATGACACATCATCATTAACTAGTGGGGGTTGCCAAAGGCTGCTTGCTCACTGGTTGGAAGAGATGATGGGAGAAAAAATTCTCTTATCGGGTCACCCACTTTTGGTGGGTAACATCTGGCTCCACCTGGGACATGAGCATTATCCATGTCCTTGAACAAGGATTTTATGAGATCTCCAACAATCTCCCAAGACTACAGACCTATAACTTGCACATTACAACAAACTTGTTTCGAAACATGTGTATTAAACACAAACTGCCCATATTTTATATAAAAATAATAAATCCAAACCTAAAATAAAATCTACTCTAAATTCAATTTACTCGTGAATGATTTTAGCATGCAAAAAAAATATGTAATGCACTTACACTACTATGCAATATTAGCATACAATGTGCAAGCCAACTAAATGCATACAACCAATGTAACCAACATATCACTAGATCAATATAACAACACTTACCATTATGAGCCATTATAAGACAAGCTAACCAAATATCACTTCCTCACTTGTCCTTATGAGCCATTATAAGATAAGGTAACCAAATATCACTTCCTCATTCACAAAATTTGCATGATGAATGATAAAGGCGGGAGGTGGGAAACTAAGATGACCATGCATCAAGGCTCATGGATGAGGAAGGAAAAGAAATTCCAACTTCAGCCATTAGATATTTTCCTACTATTTACTTCGGTTAGGTATTTTTCCTGCTAAAGCTTTTAAACACGTGGAAATATGTATGCCATACGTAATTACATTAATGGTTAGATAAATTAATTTTTAAAACAAAAATAAAACATAAAACATAAAATATAAGAGGTTTTTTTTAAATTGTTTTAAACTTAATTGAAATATAAATTAGTGAAAAATATAAGAGTTTTTTTTTAAATTGTTTTAAACTTAATTGAAATATAAATTAGTGAAGTAGAAAGAATAAAGTTATTTTACAAAAGAAAGATTAATATTGAAATATTATTATATCTAATTTAGTAATAGAAGAAAATTAAGATATTATTAAAAGTGATTAATTTTTTTTAAATAACGAGAAAACTTATCATAATTCAGTTGTCAAACTAGTAGTAGGGACAATCATCATTGGTTACTATACACAGGTTGACTTGTCACAATTATTTAAGGAATATTATGCAATCTGTGATTACCCATTGATGGTCCAAAAGGGGCAGGCTTTCACTCCTGCCAGATTCCTCTTGGTCTTGGGCCATTAACCTATTTCCTTACATCTAAGGAAGACAAGCTCTTATTCAAGCACTTTTAGGGCATACTCCAAACCCAAAAAAACTATTAGTTTTAAATGCAACAATATTTCTTTATTTTGAGTATTGTATTCTTAAAATAAAAATAAATTCCCACAAACTTCATATTAAAATGCAATGTTAAATGTTTTTTAAAATATTTACATATATCCACATTAAATCGCAATTTTAAAATGTTTGTTATAATATCTAACTTTATAAAAAAACACTTTCATATATTCTTTAAAGGTAAATATGGGGAGATATAGTGTGGTAATGTTACATTAAAAAATAATAAAATAATATTTATATGAACAAATTACAAATATTAATAACTAAAAAATCAATATCAATTGTAAATATTAAGGGGAAAATATTTCAATGTTAATTATAAATAAAATACTTCATTGTTGAGTGTAATTTCATATAATATTTATTTTAAATTTTAAAAGTATAAGTGTCAAACTCCACGTTAAATATTAAAGAAATCACACATCATGCATTATCCTTATATTTGGTTGTAGAATGTGTCTCAATCAATCATTATTAAATTGATGGTACGGATTTAACCTACACAAAATATTTTAAAATATTCTTAGTAGTATTCACAAATTAACAGGTTGAAATTAATGTATTTTTTTCCCTTTTGAATTAAAACAAATTTCAAATTGTTCGCTTGGGATAGCTCAATTGGAAATCATTGTGGAAATGAAGTCTCACTGAATCGAAAGTCTTGGGCTCAAATCTTGTGATATCCCCCTTGATCGGGGTGAGAAGTTGGACATGATGAAGATGTAGTCCCGCTAAGCCTAAAAAAATTGTCATACTAACAAGTATCATTTTAAATGACTTATGATTTTTTGGGCACTTGATATTGATAAGACATGGTATTGACCCATGATATTAAAGCTGATTTACAAATTAAGAATCAAGCATCATTTTAAATGACTTATGATTTTTTGGGCACTTGATATTGATAAGACATGGTATTGACCCATGATATTAAAGCCGATTTACAAATTAAGAATCTCACAGTTGCTGAATTTATGCTTTTGTGATCCATATCAAGTTTATTAAGAAGCGTTTTAGGTGAAAATCACATCATAATTCATTTGTCGATGCGTTTCGAATCAACAAGTGTGGTTCATCGTCAGGACAAGTTGAAGAACTATATTATGGCTACATGTTAAATAAAGAGAGCAGATCATTCAACAGCTAAATCTGATCAGGAAACGTCGAAATTAGACTGGGTAACTACACTGGACCAAGAGATAGGGATAGGAAAAAATAATTAGTTAATTAATTAATAAGTTAGTTTTGTTATATTTATTTCCATTTTTGATTAAATGTAACCGTTGGTACTAAAATGAGTATAAATCAATAACTAATTAATAGACCTTTTTTATTATTTAAAACTATATAAAGTATATCGAAACTTATATTATTATTATTATATGAAATAAATAAGAAAAATGAATAAATCTTTATTAAATGGATAACCTAATTACTTAGATAAAGATTTGACTTAATACCAAATTTAAGGAATCTAACTATATTGAATATGTAGTAAAAACCATAAATTAAAGTCATTGAAGAATTATGAGAAAATATAGTTGTTTCTAATTAGTTAGTTAAATCCATTATTAATTTTATTCATTTATATTTAAAGGTATAACAGGATAATTAATTTCTATTTTTTATAATTCCCTCATCTATGTTTAGGTATAAAAATTATTTATTTATAAATTATGTCAATTAATTAAGGCGTAATTTGTTTTTAGTACTTATTCAAATAAAAACATCTTATTTCTAAGTTTAATCTAGAAGAAATCTAAGTGAACAATTAGTAATAATATAATAAACTAACATATTGAATAAAAATCAAAGAGTAGGGAAGGAATTAAAAGGAAAACAATCCGTCCAAAAGACGAGGGGGGGGGGGGGGGGGCAAACAAAGAAGACCACACTAAGAAGAACAATACAAGGAGTTGGGGCAAGGGCGGGGGCGGCTGCAAGTGTGGCTAGGATGAAAAGGAAGGGATACAATAGCTACTAATTTTCTAGCCGCCATCCCTATTGAGATTGCTCAGCCTTTTTTCAATTTATATGGCCTCCCTAAACTTTCGGTGATGAAAAGGCACAATCTTGGTAATAACATGGGCCTCCTCAATACATATGTGATGCTTAGTCTTTTCCGCGTGTTCTGTCAGGGCAGAAGAACGAGCCCTCCCATGTTTTATGTCTGCTGAGTGCTCATGGATCCTTTGATTAAAAGAGTGCCCTGTCTCACCAACATAAGGGGTCCCACAAGAACAAGGAATAACATAGACACCTTTCATGTCCTTGGGGTCAATAGGGTCTTTTACCGATCTAAGGGAGCTACAAATGGTGTTAAGAGGTCTAAAGGTTGAGGGAACATTATGCCTCCTGAGGATTCTCGTAATCTTATCAGTGGTCCCTTAGATGAAAGGGAGATGAACCCCTAAGACTCAATCTTTAGGGTCTTTCTTAACCTTGGGACCTTTGTTGACTTTAAGGAAAGCTTTTAGACCTTGGTGCTTACTATAACCATTATTAACAAAAATGTTAAGGAGATGGGATTTTTCTCTATCAAGGTTCTTCTCATCAGAGATTCTCAACGCACGAGTCGCTAGCGTGTTGAGAACACCCAACTTTTGAGTAGGGAAATGATGGGAGTTGGCATGAAGATATTGCTCGGTATGAGTTCTCTTCCTAAACACTTGGTGGTAGAAAGAACCGTCATCATTCTTCGAAATGAGAACATCAAGGAAAGGAAAACAACCATCAACTTCTTGCTCCATAGTGAATTTTATGGATGGGGATTAGTTGTTGAGATGATGGAAAAAAATATCCAACTCTTCCTAGCCATGAGACCAGATGACACCATTGTAGTCAACAAATATCTTCCAAATCTTGGGCAGGAGATGGGCTGAGGCCAAAGCCTTGGATTCAAAATCTTCCATAAAAATATTAGCAACAACTAGGGACAGGGGTGAGCCCATGGCAACCCCGCAAACCTGTTCATAGAATTCACCTTTGAAGCTGAAAAAAGTCGACGTGAGACAAATTTCAACTAAATGAGCGGTATCATGATCGGTGAGGTGGTTGATGACCTCAATGACCTCCTTTATAAGAATGCAAGTGTAAAGGGAGACCACATCGAAACTCACAAGAATGTCTCCAAGGTCAAACTTTATGCTCTTAAGCTCATTGACAAATGACGAAGAGTCTTTGACAATGACTTTGTGAGGCCAACAAGGGGTCTAAGCTCCAAGGCAAGGTATTTTTCTAGGAGGTAGGTTGGACCACCTATGGTGTTGACAATGGGTTTTATGGGAGCCCCCTCTTTGTGAATCTTTGGAAGGCCATAGATCCTTAGAGTGATGGCGCTACTCGCAATGAGTTTATGGCAAAAGGAACCCATAGTGTTACTAGACTTTATAATTAGAGCGACAGCTCTGGAGATCTTTTCTAGGGGATTTTTGTCAAGCTTTTTATAACTGCCACTACTACAAAGATGATCCAACATATTCTGGTGATAATCCTCCTTGTCAAGGAGTACACCAACCCCTCCTTTTTTCGCTTTAAGAACCATGATGTCCTTGTTGTGGTTCAAGGATTTGAGAGCTTTAAATTTAGCCTTGCTAATATTGCTTCTAGGGGGCTTTGCCTTCCTGAGGGCAACAACTCAGTTTTTCCTTATAGTGCTCTTAATATTATCAAAAAAGCCCTTAATCCCAAACTCTACATCACACATAATGTCTTCCATGAAGATCTTTTTAGGGATGAAGAAAAAATTTAATAAGCTAAAGATGGAAAGGGGAAAAGCAAATTTAGAAATATTAACAACGTTATGAAGAAGCTTATTATTATCATTAGAATTCTCATCAATAATATGCTTTCCGCTACTAATACTACTATGGTTGAACTCACTATTATTATTCTTACCAATTAACTTATTATTATTATTACAATCCCCTACAATACCATTATTCACCCTATTGAAAAATCTATTACCATATCTAATACTATTGTTCAGCCTATCGAAATATCTATTACCATATCTATTATAAGAACTAGATTCAAAGGAACGTCGATTAGCTTTAGGAGACGGACGCTGGCTCAGAGTTTTGAAAGAGGTTCTGAGAGCGTTAACTTGTAGAGATGGAGGACTGCAGACGCATGGTTCTGAAGCAAGGAGACCAAGAAAGGAGAGGACTGCACCGGGTCAACGGTAGCGCTTGGCAGGAACAAGGATCTGAAGTGGTGAGACCATGATGAGAGGCCTGCATCGGGTCTACGGTAGAGCTTGGCAGGACAGAGTGAGCTAATCTGAGGGGAAGGGAATTTTCAGAACGAGAATGATCGAGCACGTTGGAGACAATCCACTCGTCAGAGGATTGACCCTCCGAAGGGCTGAGACCCGTAAGGGAGGACTGTACCGAGTTTTCGGATGAGTCTAAAAACAGAGGAGGGACCGAACAAGCAAAGGAACGACAGTCGAGAGCCTAGGCTGGATCTAAATGCGAAAGCAGCGGGACCGAAGAAGGGGTTTCTAATTGGTTGGAACGTAGTCTAGGCTCCAAGTTAGACAACAAAGAGCGAGGGACTTGATGAAAAAGACCAGGGGAGCTAGCCGCTTCATCAAAATCCACCAACAAAGCTTGTTGCGTAGGGGAGCAGTCAACACCAAAATGTTTATTAACCCAGGACTGAAGATCAGAAAGATGATTAATTGAAAGTTGGTTGTGGGATGACTTACCCATGGAGAAAAAAGGATCGTCGAGCACAACGGACTTTTCTGACAACTTCCGAAACTTTAAAGTCTGCTTTTGTCTCCGAAAATCCTTCATTCGCAGAGATTTAAGAGTCGAACAAGCATCAACCCTTGTCACTCTAGCTATAAAGTCGAGTAACAATGTGGGTTCTTTTTGACATAAATTCATTAAGAGTAGTTCCATCACTTTGAGTATCTATGGGATTCGAAAGATTCACAAAGAGGGGGCTCCCCTAAGACCCATTGCCAATACCATAGGTGGTCCAACTTACCTCCTAGCAAAATACCTTGCCTTGAAACTTAGACCTTTTGTTGGCCTTAAATAGTCATTCATCAAAGACTCTTCGTCATTTTTCAAAGAGCTTAAGGGCATAAAGTTTGACCTTAGGGACATTCTTGTGAGTTTCGATGTGGTCTCCCTTTACACTTGCATTCCTATAACGGAGGCCATCAAGGTCATCAACCACCTCACCGATTCTGATACCGCTCATTTAGTCGAAATTTGTCTCATGTCTACTTTTTTTCTGCTTCGAAGGTGAATCCTTTGAACAGAATTGCGGGGTTCCCATGGGCTCACCCCTGTCCCTGGTTGTTGCTAATATTTTGATGGAAGACTTTGAATCCAAGGCTTTGGCCTCATCCCGTCTCTTGCCCAAGCTTTGGAAGAGATTTGTTGATGACACTGGTGTCATCTAGTCTCATGGCCAGGAAGAGTTGGATCTTTTTTTCCATCATCTCAACAATCAATCCCCATCTATAAAGTTCACTATGGAGTAAGAAGTTGATGGTTGTTTTCCTTTTCTTGATGTTCTCATTTCGAAGAACTATGCCAGTTTTTTCTCCCACCAAGTGTTTAGCAAGAAAACTCATACTGAACAGTATCTTCATGCCAGCTCCCATCATTTCCCTGCTCAAAAGTTGGGTGTTCTCAACACGCTAGCAACTCGTGCACTGAGAACCTATGATGAAAAGAACCTTGATAGAGAGAAAGCCCATCTCCTTAACATTTTTGTTAATAATGGTTATAGTAGGCACCAAGTTCTAAAAGCTTTCCTCAAAGCCAACAAAGGTCCCAAGGTTAAGAAAGACCCTAAAGATCGAGCCTCAGGGGTTCATCTCTCTTTCATCCAGGGGACCACTGATAAGATTGTGAGAATCCTCAGGAGGCATAATGTTCCCTCAACCTTTAGACTCCTTAACACCATCCATAGCTCCCTTAGATTAGTAAAAGACCTTGTTGACCCCAAGGAAATGGAAGGTGTCTATGTTATTCCTTGTTCCTATGGGACCCCCTATGTTGGTGAGACTGGGTGCTCTATTAATCAAAAGATCCATGAGCACTCAACAGACATAAAACATGGGAAGACCTGGTCTTCTGCCCTAGCAGAACACATGGAAAATACTAAGCATCACATATGTATTGAGGAGACCCGTGTTATTGCCAAGATTGTGCCTTTTCATCACCGGAAGTTTAGGGAGGCCATAGAAATTGAAAAAACGTTGAGCAATCTCAATAGGGATGACGGCTAGAAAATTAGTAGCTATTGGATCCTTGCCCTTTCATCCTAGCTCTTTGTCCCCGCACCCGCTCCTTGTGTTGTTCTTCTTTGCATGGTCTTCTTTGTTTTTTCCCCCTCATCTTTTGGACTATTTATTTTCCTTTTTATTCCTTCTCCTCTTCGATTTTTATTCAATATTTTTGTTTATTATTTTATTACTATTTGTTCACTTACATTTATTCTAGATTAAAATTAGAAATAAGATGTTTTTATTTGAATAAGTACTAAAAAAAATTGTGCCTTAATTAATTTACATAATGTATAAAGAAATAATTTTTATACCTAAACATAGATTAAGGAATTATAAAATATAGAAATTAATTATCCCATTATACCTTTAAATATAAATAAATAAAATTAATAATGTAATTAACTAACTAATTAGAAACAACTATATTTTCTCCCAATTATTCAATGACTTTGATTTATGGTTTTAGCTACATATTCAATATAGTTAGATTCCTTAAATTTTGTATTAAGTCAAATATTTATCTAACTAATTAGGTTATCCATTTAATAAACATTTATTAATTTTGCTTATTATTTCAAAATACAATAACAATATAATTTTTTATATAGTTTATATAGTTTTAAATAATAAAAAAGGTCTATAAATTAGTTATTGATTTATAGTCATTTTAGTACTAATGGTTACATTTGACAAAAATGGAAATAAATATAACAAAACGAACTTATTAATTAATTAACTAATTTATTTTCCTTGTCCCTATCTCTTGGTCTAATTTAGTGACCCAGTACAATTTAGCCGTATCTTGGTCAAATATAGTCACTGAATGATTTACTCTCTCTATTTAACCTGTAGCCATGATCAAGTTCTTCAACTTGTCCTGACGATGAACCACACTTGTTTGTTCGAAATGTGTCGACAAATGAATTATGAAAATATAGCCGTAATTTAGTTCATTATTACGATTTTATCTTGAAGTGTTTTGATATTTATCATAGATTGATGTTTATCCCTATTTACCAATGTCTAATTTATATGGTTGAACTAATATAATCTTGAGTGAATGCATAAATATAATATAAATTTACAATGTGTAAATAATCCAGAAGAAATGCACAAATTAAATGTAATTTTATAATGTAAATTAACTTAATGGATTGAACAATGTATAAAATAATGTAGAGGAAATGCATAAATTGAATGTGGTAAATTATAGTGTAAACTAATTAAATGGAAGATGAAGGAGAAGAACTTTATGCCCACACTTACTGATTTGATTGAGAAAATTAGTTTTGTTGAATTGAGGCTTCTGTGATCCATATCAAGTTTTATGAAAAAAATTTAGCGTAAATCACATTATAATACATTTGTCGACGCGTTTCGAACCAATGAGTGTGGTTCATCAGGACAAGTTGAAGAATCAGATCATGGCTGCATGTTAAATAGGGAGAGCAGATCTTCCAACGGGTTTGACTCGGAAATGACTATATCGAACTGGACAACTAGACTAGACCAATGACTATATTTGACTATGAAACAACTAAATTTGACTAGCCAACCAGACTGGACCAAGGGACATGGACATGGACTAATATTATATTTGATAATATTATTTAATTATAATAAAATTATTAGATAAATAATTATTCAATGTATTAATAGTGTTTAATATACATATTATCAATATTATTAACATAATATTTTTTAATGTTCTACATATTATTAATGTCTGAAATAATAATATTATGAATGTTATTTATGAATATTTATTTTAATACTTTTATGTTAGTCATGTTTATTATTTATGTAAAATGTTAACTATATTTACGTTAATAGTAAAAATAAATCTAGGGATTATTAATATTAATAATCAAGTAAAATGTTACAGAAGGTATCCTGAGAGCGGAAGAAGTTCCAAAAGGATCCTCAATCTGGGACCTAACAAGCCAAAATAGAGAACTCATAAACAAATTTGCCTTCTGGGAAATCAGGAACGGGAGCACAGCTAAATTCTGGGAGGAGACATGGCAACAAAGGGATAGAATGGCTGATATTAAAAACATACAAAACACTTACCAGAAGGCAACAATTATGGGACTAAAGTTGGTTAAAGATTACTAGAAGGAAGAAGAGCCAGATGAAATCTGGTGGATATGGAGAAAGCCTGAAGAATGGGATGAAAATATTGATGAAGTTCAGAAAGAGATACTAACCAAAGAGCTGGATGCAAGAAGAATAAAAAACAGCACGGGACTAGACATACTCAGATGGGGAAAATCTACAAAGGGACCTTTACTGTCAAGGAAGCCTAGTATTTAGCCACTCGGCAAGAAGGAGAAGAGGAAGACATAGAATGGAAACAAATATGGAGGAATAAATGGTGGCCGAAAGTAACAATTTTTGCATGGTCAGTAGGGAAAAGGATAATCCTCACATGGGACACGCTGCAGAAAAGAGGCTTTCAAGGCCCCCCCAGATGCAGCCTTTGCAAACAAGAGAACGAGACCCAGGAGCACCTCCTGAACTCTTATCCATATGCCTAGCATCAATGGGAGGAGGTAAGGAACCTCTTTGGAAAATCTAACAGAGATCAGAATGATATAAAACAGACCATATTCCATTGGGGAAAAGGACAATTTTCATGTTCCATAGTAAGGAGAATATGGAGTTTAGCTTTAGGTTTTGTTATATGGCTTCTGTGGAAAGAACGAAATCAAAGGATAGTTCGGGATAAAAATAATCCACCAGGGAAGATGTGGGAAAAAATTCAAAAGGCAATAAGAGAAACCATTCTGGCTGAAAACTGGGAGGAGGAGGAATGGAACACCAATCCGGAGGAGAAGAGAATATTAGCCAGACTCAATATAGAATATAAGATGATCTATCCCTGGAAGGAACGACACCAAAGAACGCAGACACAGAGCCAGGCACAATTCAAATATCCAGGGGAAAACTTCATCAAATTAAAATTCGACGGGGCTTCAAAAGGAAACCCAGGAATGGCAGGCTTTGGAGGTATCTTTAGAGACAGTATGGGGTGCACCAGATGGGTGTACGCAGACAAAGGAGGCATAATGATCAACAATGAAGCAGAAATGATGGCCGTTTACCAAGGTATTAAAATAGCAATAAGGAATGGTTATAGGAACCTGGAGATTGAAGGAGACTCGCAGATAGTGATCGGAATACTCAGGAATCTGGACAATGGGAGAGATTGGGAACAGGTGGCCAAGAGCTGGAGAACGGCAGGGTTAATTCAAGACATGGCTATCATCCTGAAGCATATCGAATATAAAGTTATCAGTCATATAAGGAGAGAAGGAAACAAAGCAGCATACTTTCTGGCAAATTGGGGATGCAAAGAGGGTAAAGTGGACAACATTTGGCCAGCAGTCACGAACAAACCTGGATGGGAAACACTTAACATAATAATCACTCAGGACAGAATGAAACCACGAGGAAATAAAGACAAGTGTAAAGGTCCCCCGATTGGGGTGGTTAACGTGGTAAGAAGGGAAGGAAGTAAAGGGACGAAGGGCGACAATTATGAGCCACCTCGCAGCAAGAGATTAAGACAAGTGGAGTGTACATTAGGTAGATCGGGAATCATTATAAATCACAGCAGGAAGCGCAATCTGAAGCTCAGAGGTGGTGGAGACGACGGCGGAATGGTGATGGGACAAGGACCAGGTCGCACAAGAGAAAGCCGTGGAGGAGTGGGCTATTATGGTGAGTGCAGGCGGCAGAGAAAGACGGTGCAGCAACACAAGAAAGGTCGACAGGTGAGAGGGAGTGGATACAGGTGGAGGCATAGGGCAAGCATGTAAGGAGAGTCCTCGAGGTGAGTGGAGGTAGGAAGGAAAAGGTGATAACAGGAGCAGGTGGAATTGCACAGGGTCGTCCTCCAGGGTTAAGGCAAATCCAGTGCAAGTGAATAGAAGACGATATGAAGCGGAATGTGATGTTTGAGAGTAGGGGAAGAAGACCATCGCGACCTGAAGGCATTAAGCTGGATCACTAGGAGGGAGAGGAACAAAATCGGGCAAACATGGAGGAGATATACGACCTGGAGCGGGACAGTCAACTGCAGATAAGGAAAAACGAAAGAGGGAAGGGGAGAATTACAGAAGAAACAGTATCAGCAAAGGTGGAGATAAGGGATAAGAAAATAGAAGGCCGGGAGGAGGAAGTGGACACGAGACCACTGGCCAGCGAAATTGGACGCGGAAGCAGGGCAAGGGAATACAATGTTGGCAGAGCAGGACGAGGAAGAGGCCGCAAAGGGAGAAGAGGACGTGGTAGAGTTGGTCAAAAAGAACAGGGATGCACCAAAACAGTGGGGAAAAAACGTGGAAGGAAAACATTGAAACGACAGGTGCAGTATGCGGAGATGACATATAGTAAAGATACTAATGCAACCATTAGGAGGATAATTCAGCATCTGTAGGAGGAGGCGATCTAGGAGCAGTCAGAATCTGAGATGGAGGACTGGGAATACCTGTTACCAGACACTGGAAACACCAGAGGAAGTATGTCCCTGTACAAATAGGCCTTACACGTGTATTGGGTCATGAAGAGGTTGCTAGCTAAGGCCATGGAATAGGTGGCCATGGAGATGGCGGAATTGGCCCAAGGCATTCCAAATCTAAAAAGAGAGATGAACAACCTTCAGATAACCCTTATGATGCAGGACGACAAGCTGGACGAGATACAACAACAGTTAGAAAAGCTTACTCAGGAAGCAAAAGAGGAGGAGCACCAGCCAAGCGCAATGGAAGAATGATTTATCAAGATATGACTACTACATCCTTAGTTAGGAAGTTGAGCAGTATGCTACCCTCTGCTATCTTTTATAATGCAGTTAGTAAGCAGTGTTAGTTATTTTGAATGGTTAGTATATAAAGCATGGATAAACAGACTCAGTAAATTTTGTTTTTGGATGGCTATTAAGAACTTCAGATGGCCAATAGACCTGGTTTCCCTTCGGGGCGGGTTGAGGCCATCGTATGTATGTACTGGTTTTAACCTGTCTTAATATAAATGGTTTCATCTTAGCTTACAAAAAAAAAAAAAATCAAGTAAAATGTTAACTGATGACGATGATGATGGTTAACGTCCACTGAGACCAAACTTTGGTCTATTGGACCTAAAGAAACGAATTATTTAGTTTGATTTAAGATTTTATTCCTATGCTCAAAAAGCTTGGAAAGAAGCCTCCCGAGCTCACTGTAATTTTGACATCGTAAAAGGCTAGGAAGGTCAGTA
Organism: Pinus taeda; assembly: GCA_000404065.3. Lineage (NCBI taxonomy): Eukaryota > Viridiplantae > Streptophyta > Pinopsida > Pinales > Pinaceae > Pinus > Pinus taeda. The sequence continues at coordinate 5,455 of APFE030078414.1, read as the reverse complement.
TTGCAACAAAGATTTTGAAACTGAGATATAATGTGGTTGTACGCGGGGCACTCTACGAGGAAGTGATTTTCATCCTCGATGTTCATATTCTCACAGAGATGGCAGAACCTTTCCATCCATGGTGTTTTAGGAGCTGTTCAATGACCTGTTTCACTATGGAGCTCATGAGAGTTCGTTCTAATCTTGGCTATCTTAATTTTCTTTTAGTTGCTAAATCTTTCTCACACCACATTTTTTCTTTGAACTTAGAAGTAGCAATATTTTCAATGTTATTAATGTTTTTCAATGCAACATTCTTGTCGATCTCCCAATGGTTTAACCAAGCCTTGGTGTCTTTATACCAACCTCGTTTGAGCCTTAGGTGGTTTTGGCTGGAATTTAAAGCTAGCTTAGGAAGTCTATGGTCTCCTATGTTATTGAGTTTGTGCTTGTACAACATAAGCATAGTCATAGCTAGGCTCTTGATAGGGGAAAGACCCACTTCTATAAGGAGAATAGGATAGGGTTGTGTTGCTTTTAAATTTTGAGTTTAGACG